>JARYGA010008853.1:0-10006 GCA_030545235.1 Helianthus tuberosus | reverse complement strand
ATTGAATCATCTCATTACTGTTAATGGCCTTTTTTGTTGTTTCAAAAGAGAGTGTTGCGTCGAATGAAAGGATTTGCCAGAAAACCGGTTCTACATTCAAGATTCCTGTCGTTAGAGACGATCTAAAACCAAAGTCAGGAATGATTTTCGGAAGCCTTGGTGATTGTTATTCTTTGTATCTTAAGTATGCGACGGCTACGAGGTTTGTTGTAAGGAAATGGACTGAAAAGATAAACGACAAACGAGAAAAACATATAAAGTACTATATGTGCACGAGAGCTGGGCATTACAAGAATAAGAAAGTTGATACATTGGACCCTAATCAGAAAAAAGGAACGTGCGGTCTAATTTTTCGCAGAGGACTGTTTGTGGAGCACAAATATGTTGTTAAATATATCGTACTATATTTATTATCCGAATATTTATATAGTTTTTAGAGTAAACTTCCGTTTTGCTCCCTGTGGTTTGGTCACTTTAAATTTTGCCCCAAACCTTTAAAAATAGTTATTTTCCTCCAATAGTTTGCTATAGTTTTTCCATTTTGCTCCCTACGGGGAGCAAAATGGAAAAACAGACAATCTGGATAAAGTTAAGACCACCCGTAGTGGGGCGTGTTTTAAAAAAAAAAAAAAAAAAAAACGCCCCAAAACGCCGTCCCCCCACTACACCGGGCGTTTTTGGGCGTTATATTTGACAATTTTGCATGTTGGCGTTTTCATTAAAACGCTGAATTTGGTTTTCATTGTCTGACAATTACTTTGGTCCTCCAATCACTTTTGCCCACCCACACTTTTCAACCTGACATCCATTTGACTTTTTTTTTTTTGCATTAAAAATAATATGGGCATTATAATTCTTCACAACTACACCACTTTATGCTATAATGCCCCATGCTGACTGGGATGACACGTGTCGGATAATGCCCCATGATGGGGGCATTATAATTCTTCACCACTACACATGGTCTAAAGGCAGAGAGTAAAATGTAAAAACCATAGCAAACTATTGGGGGAAAATGACTATTTTTAAAGGTTTGAGACAAAACCGTTAAAGTGACCAAACCACATGAAGTAAAACGGAAGTTTACTCTAGTTTTTATAGCAAATTGAAAACTCTTATTTTTGGTAGGCCCTAGGCCTCAGCCTAACCCAATTATACTGTTAGACCAGCTGTGCTAGAAGCAATAATACTCGAGAAAGAAGTGGAAGATGAATTATTTTTGGACATATTCGACCAAAAGGCTAAGGAGCATTATCTAATTAAAAAAAAAATCTTAATAAGTACATCTATCTTGACAAATTATAACACTCGTTTTATCCTATTAGGCTTCATGGAGAGCAAAACGTGAAGACCGGTCACGTTAGCCGGCCCGCCACCACTGTCCCGGTGATGTGGGGGGCGTCCCCCTCGACTGTTTTGCAGCGACCTCCCGCGTCAGAGACTAACGTTTAGAGGCGAGAGGGCAGGAGCTAACTCAAATGGGTAGAGCAGGGTAGGCCCGGGATTCGAACCGCCGCCTTATGGAGAGCAAACTTCCCCCACTCTAGCCACTGAGCTGCGCCCCTGAGGACCTCCTATTAGGCTTCATGAACATGATACCAATATACGGGCATATTCAAAGTTTACCCACTTAACCTTTTTTTGTCATTTTCTATCAATCATGAACATGATACAATAAACAGGCATGTTCAAAGTTCACCCACTAAACCTCTTTTTTTGTCATCTTCTATCAATGTCATTGTGGAATTCACATCTGATGTTTACTTGTGAGACTACTTCTCGAAGGGTGGAAACTAGTCAATTTAATTATAGGGCGAGTCATTGTAAAGCTCGAGTTCAACTTGTTTAAATTAGAGGAAATTTTATTTACATTCCTATAAACTTGAAAATTATCATTTTTTTTAAGTGACAAATCTTTCATTAAGATCCCAAAGTAACAAATTACAAACAAGTGGTAGGTAAACGGGCAACAAGCTGCGCCGCAACCCCCTTTTGAATTGCAAAACCAATCCTACTAAAGACGAAACGACCCTTAAAGGTTGAGAGATTACTGTTCACAACCCGTTGGACCCTGTTTAGGAATTCCACGGCCTCTGGGGCTAGGGAACCAAACGTATCAAAAGCGATTGGGATAAACACATGTTGATTTTCTAAACAAGCCTTTTCGTGTTTAGCGACCTTGCTTGATTCCGCCTTCAGCGCGGCCTGGCCAGCAACAAACCCATTATCCCTAAGCCGAACAAGAGGGGACACTCATGTAAGGTCCACACAAGCGTGTTTCCCCCTGGCCCACCCAAACACAAGAATATCAGCTGGCCGAAGAGTAGACCTCCCGTCGAGCGGACCCGTCAGAAAGTTCACCGGAGCCTCCTTTTTTGCCGAAATCCCAGCCCGCTTTAGAACATCAAACAGAATATCCCTTACCAAATCATGCCTGTATTTAAATCCAGGTAACTCCTTACAATGAACCGCATGCTCGCCAAAAGTATCTAAACAAACCTTGCGGCAAACTGGGCAGGGCTCATCAACCGGAAACAGAGGGATCATTAGCCAGTACTTAAGAATTGCCCGGTATTCCACTGCCGACATGTGTTGGCCAAGTCCTTCAATGGGGATGACTGTCAGGAAATCCTGAGCATGAGGAGCCCAGAGACAATCGAACACGGCTTTCTGACGAGGGGATAGACTGAACTTCTCTCCCAAACTCTGGACAGTTCTACTAAATAGGGCACTCGCCAAAGCATTCTGGGCTTTAGGGGGGCGGTGTCCTTATTAGAGAAACCGCCAAGATCGAAATCCGGAAGGGACATGCGCATACAATCCAACGCACACACATAATCAGAATCTAACCCGATAATACCACAGTCCCGAAGAATGTGGTCCTGCAAACTCCAAGATTGCGCCCTCGAGGCCACAAAAGCATACGTAGATACATCCTCAGCCGAACATAAACCCAAACCCCCAAAACGGGTCGGAAGGGATGCTAGCCTCCATTGAAGATCCCCAAAAAACGGACCCCCGCAAACCACAATATCTTCTATAGCTCTCCGAAGGCCTTTGTAAAAAACCGAAACAGCCTCCCCAACAAACGTGGGTTGGCACGTTCTGAGGCCGAACAACAACTTAGCAACACCCATGCAAGAACACAGCAAGAGAAGCTCGCATTGAGGGTCCCGCAGATGTGGAAGGTAGCTCATCAGATCCACTGCACAAGATGCCCTTTTCACGGCCATCCTACTGATAAAACCCGCATCCCGACTAACAACGCCCCCGAGGAGTTTGACACCCGACACCGGCCTTCCAATCCCACTAGGAAACAAACCCTTTTGCGCCTTAACTCCATTGCACGATGGCCAAAAAACTTCTGTTTTCTTGACGTTAAGTTGAAGCCCCAAAGAAGGCCCCTTAGTCCTGATGATTTCTAAAGCTTTAGCCACCTCTTTAGCATCTCCTATAACCGTACCATCATCCAAGTACCAAGCATGGAAGAGTAACTTGCATCTATCTTGTATCTGATGAATGAGGGGATGCAAAACTAAGGCAAAGAGAAGAGGCCCCAAGGGGTCTCCCTGCTGAACCCCAGTGGTGGACCAAATATGATCGTCTCCGACATATAATCTAGCCGGCTGTCCATAGAGAAAATCCACCCATAAGGAAATGGACGGGCATCGGGTCCGAACTTCTGACAAAAGGGCGGATCTATCCACCAGGTTGAAAGCATTAGAGAAATCAACAGTAATCATGGCCAACGACCCATCCGAGTAGAACACGTTTAAGAACCTGTTCGCACTATGGAGCACAGCCTCAGCCCCGCTAGGAATACCCACCCCAAATTGAAAATCACCGAGATATTTAGCCATCTCCTTCCCGACCCCCCCTCATAGCCGCCTTAGAGACCAACCTCCTCCAAATTGCGCCCACAGCAATAGGCCTAATCCCGTTGTCCGGTTTAAGTAAGGGCGTGAGGGGCGCAGAAGCAACAAACTCCGCCAAGACCCTAGGGCACCTCCCACCCAAGCACAAGTTGACCACCTCAGAAATAGCCTTAAGCACCCCACAAGCGATTACCGACCCCTCTCCACAAAGGGCATCCAAAATGTGTTGAGCCCTCAACCCATCCCTCCCACAAGAGGTCCCTTTGGGGAAAGATTTAATGCACCCAAGGACGTTATCAACATCCACAGTAAGTGGTGGCTCATATATAAAATACAATAGGGATGAGCATGTGGTACCGGATACCGATACCGTACCGATACCATCCCGATACCATCCCGTACCGATACCATACCGCTTGTATTCGGTATCGGTATTACGTTTTACCATTTATCGGGATCGGGATTTTGCGGGATCGGTACCGGTATTTTTCGGTAATACCGAATTAATACCGATTGTGAGGTTAGCAATTAAAAGGGAATATACCAATACCATTTACAAATATGGCACCGAATTAAATCAGATGAGGTGATCCTCTCGTTAATATATTATATATAATGTTGGGATTCAGTTCATGGTAAAGTCAAAATCAACATCAAAATCGTATAAACATTATTTTTTTTTTTTCATGCTTACTGAAGAAGTTTCAACTTTCAAGTAAACTCTTACTGTCTTACATTTTCTCTGGACTTGTGGGTGTTTTGTAAGTGCCCTAATTTTGTCTCATTGCTGAACAAATCAAGGTACACTCTTACTGTCTTACATTTTCTGGTAGAATTTGTAGGTGACTTTGTTTTGGGAGGTGTCATGCTGGGTAGTAGAAGGGTCGTTTGCTTTTCCATTGAATTTGTAATCTTTTTAGAAGATTCAATAGGCTTTAAATTGGTAAAACTCCTTCTTGTTAGTTATTTACAGAAGCTTTTTAAGACAAGACTTCAACAATAAATCAATTAAAAAAAGAGATCCAAGTCATGATCATTTGCCCATATATATATAGGCTTTAAATTGGTAAAACTCATTCTTGTTAGTTATTTACAGAAGCTTCTTATAAGATCATTCATGCATGTAGTCAATATGGGTCATGGGGAAGAGCATCCCATGCAAAGAAAATAACAGAAGCTTCTTATAAGATCATTCATGCATGTAGTCAATATTTATCATTTTAAGAATTCGGTATTTTTCGGTATCATACCGAAAAACCGGTACCGATACCGGTACCATACCGATACCATACCGCTTGTATTCGGGATCGGGATCAATTTTTGTGGAAAATCAGGATCGGTATTGTCGGGATCGGTATTGGTTCGGTATCGGTTCGATACCGTGCTCATCCCTAAAATACAAAGTAAAATTAAAAATTATCATTACGAAGTAGTTAAAATATCTAAATTAGGTATATATGATAATTTTTAGTTTTGGTTTAGTTTTAGTTTAGCCCACCCCTATCAAACAAACTTATAATAAACATATCTTTTTAAACCAAAAAAAATATTTATTGATACGTGTTATTTTTTTTATAAAGTTTATATCGAAAAGAAGGTAACAATACCTTAACATAAAACATTATAAAAGATAAAAATAAAGTTATAATTAATTATAAACTAGTAAAAAAAAAAAGAAAGATACACAAAATATCACATCTGTTGCATTTTGAGTGAACTAGTAAATCTTTTGGATTTCACGATCAAACCTTTCTTTAAACTTTGACTGAATTACAAAACTAGTTCATCAACTATCGCCCAATATACGCATCATACCCTAACGTTTTGCCTTTTACATTCTTAACGTTTCAAAACTGTTTTTAAACGGTAAATTTTATTCTCCTACTTTACTCCAATAAATCATAAATTCCTCTATTGCTCAGGTTTGAACCTAGGACCTCCCACTTAAGAGACATGTGTCTCTACCAAGTGGGCTACCCACGTTGCCAAAAAGTTTAGGTATAGAGCCATAATCAAAGTTCATCTAACACAAGATATGTCAGTTATGGGGATGACATTGCTACATAAAAATAAAGAGGTGATAATGGTTTACGGATGTTAACTTTTGTAAGGGACCACTTGATATATTTGCCTACTATTATCTTCTCCACATGTGGTTTTATTGACTAAATAGTTATGTTTAATTTTTCAAACCGGTGATTTTTCTGGCCTAACGTTTGGTTTACGGAATTTTCAAATCCATAAAAGATCAAACTACGCGAGTTCAATCACTAACCCTACTAAAATAACAAAACCAATTATATGTTAGAAGCATTTAATTACTTATGTATATCATTTTTCTTAAAATCTATATATCTATATATAATCTAAAATTTAGTTACATGTTCTGTTTTAAAATCAACATTTATGATGTTTTAAATGCAGTACTTAAAATAATATTGATTAAAATAATATATTACAAAATCAATACATAAATGAAAAAAGCAATTATTATGACAAGCCATAATGTAATTCTTCATAACATTAGCCTTTTCGTTTACACCATCAACTTTTGTAACCTTCATCGCATATAATTTGGTTATTTAATTCATCATATATACTTGATTATTTAAGAGTAGAAACGGTTGATAAGGAGAATTCTTTAAAGCCTATATTTAACATCCTTTGAACACATAATTTTTTTGCTTACAAACCGACACTACATTACGCAATACATACCCTATCATTTGTCGCAGCCGTTAGTCATCATTTATACCCGTCGTTGGCCGCAACTACCGACTGTTGCTACATCCATCCTTCTGATTAAGTTGATGCAGTACCATACTACCGACTAAGGTTTTGCGTAGTGTCGGAGTGCTGATTCTGTGACTTACGCAGCCGGCCCTTTACATGTCATCGGTTGCTACCACCTTTGTTCCACTTAATTGGACATCAAGATGAACCATGACTGAGTCGCGAGTATGCTTGGCTTTTATGAGGTTACGGTCGGGTCCCATAGCCGATGAAGGTTCCGTCTCACACCACTCCTTCTTCCGGTAAATGGGCTTTGTCCGATCGTAAAGCTTTAAGCTCCGGTAATCCTTTTTTCCTTTGATTATTAAGTTATATGTGCACACTCATTCTTAGTGTTAAGGGAAAAAAAAACACAAACCGTAACAAACCGAAAGCGGAATGAACGACTGTGAATTTTGTTTTATTTCCGACGACTTGGCAACATAAAAAAAAAACGAAACAGAAAGTGTAAGTTTGTTACAGTGTTCAAATTCTTTTTCTACATTCACCCATTTAGGTTCCTTCGTTTAACTATAAAATAGATTATATATATATATATATACAAATATGTATTTTAAAAAGGGGAAAGTGAATATGGGGCTGTTACACACGTAAGCTTATGTGCGAAACCCTTAAAACTACGCAGTTTTGGGTAGTAAAATTAAAAAAGCTACTATTTTTCTTTTTATTCCCTTTTTCGGTTCCAATTTCAGAGCGTTCACGATTCATCTTTGAAATATTAGTATGAAACTGAGTAGTGTTTTGTGTGAAACGAGTTTCAGTTTATATTTATGGCTCTTGCCCAACTAACAATTTTTTGTAATCTTCTTATGTTCATTTAACGATTTGACTGAATTTCCACATGATTACAATTTTATGTATTATAGTGGTATTTCATGATTAAGTGCATCTAATACAAGCCATTGAATCAAAATAAGTTTAGGGTTTCCACAAAATATCTATGTGACATCAGTGAATTCATTATGTTGAATTGCTCCTCTCTTAAACCAGAATATATGTCTATTGAATTTTCAACTTCAAATTAAATTTGAGATTAAAATATGAAGATTACAATAGCTGCGTAATTCCACCATATTTGTTGACTAGGTTTTCAAGATTATCATTATCCAATATTTCAGCCAATTTATAATCCAGGTAAATTTCTTACATAATCAAATTACTTTTCAGTGTTTGACTTTAATGTTAATTCTATCCATCTCGATTAGAAGTTGCTAGCCATTTGGATTTTGATTTATGAGCTTCGAGGGTTGTTTTTGAATTCATCGTCCCAGATTATAAAGATGAATGCTGTGAAATTGGAATGGAAAGAGGGAATAAAAAGAAAAAGAATATTAACTTATTTTAGTTTTGTTTAACAAAACTACGTAGTTTTAAGGGTTTTGCACCTAAGCTTAGGTGTGTAACAGCCCTATAGTCACTTTCCCCTTTTTAAAATAGATATTTATAAATATTTTTTAACAGTTATAAATATTTATAAATATTTTTTAATACCGAATTCACATTTTTAATACCGAAAAAAAGTGATGTTTTTTTAATACCGAATTCACGTTTATAAATATTTATTGAAAACATAAAATGTAATTTAAATATTGGGTAGATAAAGAGTGTACGTAGTTCGTGGCGAACCAAGCATATGTAAACGTTGGTTATTTTGGTTAAGGTCAAATCAGGTTTGCATTAGAATGTAATATACACTTAGGATATGTCATTTTGGATAAGCACAATATTGGTTATCATTTTTGAATCAAATGGTTAAAGTTTATAGTTATGCTGGTAATATATGCAGAGTGCTGAATTCACCCGTCGTGTTGAAGTCAAACGCATGCACAATAGCCAAGAGTGGTTCAGGCTGACATGTGGCGGTGGGAATTGCATGAAAGGTGTGGGGCGTGAAGACAACGATATGTGGTGTGATGGGTGCGAAAACCCCGTTGTCTTCCCGAGAGCAAGGTTTGTTTCTAAAAATGTTTAGTTGTATTAATTTGTAGCCATTCTCATGCAGGCTTATAACTGAAAATAAATTACAAACCTTGCATAGTTTCAGGCTAGAACTCGAGGTGTTTAACTCAACAGCCGAAGCTGTCGTTGTCTGCTTTGATGACACTGCCCAACGCTTGACAAAGACCACTGCTCATAGTATACTCACATCAGAGTCTGGCCTGTCATGTGTCTACAGCCTTTATTCCACTGACATACAAGATAAGTTCACTCCGGTGATGGTAAGGAACGCTGATGGAAGCATTTCAACACTGCCGAATTGTTTGCACTCTATTGTGGGCAGCACTCAGACCCTCCAGCTTGATTCGTGTACGTATTATGATCATGGTCATTTTGAATCCTTCAACTGCAAGAATGTCCTGCTAGATGGGGATGGTTGTAAGCCCTTTGGTTCTTCCACACCTCCATCGATCCCAGCTAAAGACAAGGGGGTGCTACCCATACCGACACCAGTTAAGCGCGTTGAAGCGATCGTAAGGTATATATCGGCTTACACTTTAATCGTGCCCTGTTTAATAAACCATTTTAATTAAAGATGTGCTATTTACCTTTCTACTCGATCTGAAATGTTATTTACATACCTGGTATATGTTTACTCTATTTTAAAATTAGGAGGCTACAACAGTCAGAAACTTGAGTTCATAAATATAAAAGTGCATTGCTCTACATTAAAAAAAAATAGGGATAAAAAAACTTGGTAACGCATCACTTCGAATGTGTAAAGACATATAAGGGGAGAAGTTGGCTTTTGAAAAAAATAAACTTGGTATCGTTATAAATGGAAAGGCAACAAAAAAACTTTCAACTATAATTGATTGATTTCCATAAACAATGTAATTGTGCATATTTATTTTTGGATAACCGTCTACATAAATGTTTCGTGCTTTTCCTTCGCATGCCTGCTTATGCAGATTCGAATTCAGAAGAAACAGTTGACAGTGATCCACATGAAAGGTATACCGTCTGCACTTAGTGTTAGTAATGAAAACCTGTACTACTTTTCGATGCATATATACGTAAACATAGTATACCATTTTTAATAGTTTTCTTTTCGTTATTTCACTGCAGTCAGTTGGCTGGTGATGGGATTGGGGATGACGGTGGCATGTGTTAGCTAAAGTTTGGTCTATATGTTATCCAATAAGTTAGGAAGGCGTGCGAGAGTTTATGCGTTTTCCCTTTTTCTGTTTCATGTTTTTTTCCCTTGGAAGACATCTTTTTTCACTTCTTTTTGGCCAGCAAGTTTTGCCAAGGAAACAACTTATGGCCCATGGTTTAATAAACTTTAATCACGCCCCTTTGTAGGCATATTGTCTTACATGTTATGCATCGGCCGTGTC
>JARYGA010008852.1:0-26418 GCA_030545235.1 Helianthus tuberosus | reverse complement strand
ATATATCACCACTGTGACACGTGAAGAAAAGCCCTTAACAACCCCTGTCCACGACAGGTGCTGAGTCCAAACTATAGTACTATCGTTGCTAAGGTGTCAGGCAACAATCACTGTGTAAACATAACATACAAGCATTAATCGAATAACACGTATAACATGCGAGAGTGGTTAACGTATAAAAAGTGTTTGCGTTGTGTGATCGATGTAACTTGATATAGGTAACGTATGTAACACCCAAAAGTGCGTTAAGCAAAAAGGGATCGAGTATACTCACAATTCGTGTTTAGTAAATAAACACAAGCTTGGATTGAAGGGAGCGCTGGAGAGTTAGCCTGATTAGAGAACGATAGTGTAAGCGTTGAACAGTGCGTAAAACGATGCGTCGGAAAGTTTGTATGACGAACAGTGATCCGGTCGGACGACCGTCCTGGCGGATGGTCATCCGGACGGATGACCATTCGGTCGGAGGGTTGTCCATTTGGGAAGGATGTGTTTGTGTATGAACTTTGAAGTTTTCATTGTAGAATTTTAAAAAGTTTGAAATATCTCTACACATCAGGTCATCCGGACGGACAGTCATCCGGACGGATGGCTGTCCACTCGGATGGTTATCCGAGTGGCTGATATTCCTTGAAGTTTTGAATTGTTTAAGTGTTTTAGAATCACAGATCACTTGGTCGGATAGCCATTCGATCGGATGGCTGTTCGACCGAGCAACTGTTTTGGGTTGAAAACATGTAAAATCAGCTAAGTTAAAAGGTTTTGTGGGTGAATCGAGACGATATGATGGCATGTTAAACAACGAAAATCTCATCAAGCCCAGCTCATCCGCTCGGACGGGAATCACCCCGTCTGGTTAGACTTAATTGTTCTTGACGGAGTTTCATGTTCAACCTGTGAATCGGTTGTCTCCTCGTTAGGAATCCATCCTCAGTCCGGGTTTCCACTAAAGAATGAGTAGTGAACCCGAACGACTCTAGATTCTAACGGTTTTGAGTGAAAAGTTAAGAATGTTGAAGAAAAGTTTGGAATACTTGAAAGATGTTTAGATTTAGTTGAAAATGGTGTAAAAACGTGTAGAAATCCATCAGATCCGAACCGTTCTTGATGGGATGAGATCACACTTCAAGGTTCAGAAGAACTCCATGATGACATCACCTTAGAACAGCACAGATCCGAAGATTTCACGGTTAAAAGTTGTGATTTGATGGTGAAAATGATGAGGAAGTGTGTATAGATTAAGGAAGTACAAGGTTTGAGATGAAAACTTACAAGAATCATGAGAAATCGAAAGAAAAGTGGCTAAGAGTGTGCTGGTCGGAGGGGAGCTATCACATCCATGAATAGTGATGTGACAGGTGAGGTATTTATAGTGCGAGAGTGAGAAAGGCGGTGCAATGTAATGGGTCGGATGGCCTTTCGGTCGGATGGAGAGTGCGAGTTGGTTTCCGACTTTCATTTCATGCGTTGAGCGATGCGAGTGAGCGATACGATAGTATTACACATTATTTACACAAATAACATAATCAACCTGACAATCATAAAAGTAGCTTGTATTTCGGGCCATGATGCGATAGAGTTGCGATTGCGTTTGCGATTAACATCCAGCAACATATAATAAGCAGACACAAGTAAGGCACATATTAGCACACCCACGTAAAACAATATCCAGAACATGTAATTCGATTTGCGATGCGATAGCGATGTGATAGCGTTTAGTAGATTAGCGTTTAATTGCGTTTATTGCATTGTTACTTCACATATTAATAAATCGTAAAACAAATAGCGTCAAGCAAAGTATCGATTATCGCGTCAATAGTACAAGCAATAATTAAGTCAGAAATGACATATCTGAATAGCAATCTTTTCTTCCTTTGACTTTGACTTGTACTTTGACTTTAAAAGTTGGGTTGTTACAGCCTCCCCTACTTTAGGAAATTTCGTCCCAAAATTTAAGTCGCAGGCGTAACGAATAGTTGAGGGTATTTAGCCTTCATATCACTCTCGAGTTCCTAGGTGAACTCGGCGTCGTGTTTGCCTTCATAGCGAACCTTTACTATGGGAATTCGTGAGCGTCGAAGTTTCTTGGTCTCTCGGTCCATGATCTCAACTGGCTTTTTCACGAAGTGTAATGTTTCGTCCACTTGTAAATCCTCAAGAGGGACATGTAAATTCTGGTCGGCTAGGCATTTTTTGAGGTTCGAAACTTGGAAAGTTGGATGTACGTTGCTGAGTTCCTCGGGTAATTCGAGTCTGTAAGCCACTTTGCCAATTCTTTCCAGAATCTTAAAGGGTCTAACATATCGAGGCGCTAGCTTTCCTTTCTTGCCTTATCGGATCACCCCCTTCCAAGGTGAAACCTTTAGGAGTACGTGATCGCCAACATCAAATTCAAGGGGCTTGCGGCATTTATCGGCGTAACTCTTTTGACGACTCCGCGCTTTTAAGAGGTTGTCTCGTATCTGGAGGATCTTGTCAGTCGTTTCTTGCAATAACTCAGGACCGGTAATTGGTGAATCTCCGATCTCGTGCCATACAATAGGCGATCGACATTTTCTTCCATATAATGCCTCAAATGGTGCCATTTGAATGCTAGAGTGATAACTGTTGTTGTACGAGAATATGACTAAAGGTAAATGTGAATCCCACTTACCATCGAAATCTATAACACACGAGCGAAGCATGTCTTCAAGGGTGTGTATCGTGCGTTCAGTCTGACCGTCGGTCTGGGGATGGAAAGCAGTACTAAAATTGAGAGTAGTACCGAGAGCATATTGAAAAGTTTCCCAAAGACGCGAGGTGAATTGACCATCGCGGTCAGAAATGATGTCACGAGGCATCCCATGTCGACAAATGACTTCGTCGGTATAGATTCGTGCTAATCGTTTTACCTTGTAGTCTTCCCGTATTGGCAGGAAATGAGCATATTTAGTAAGACGATCAACGATAACCCAAAGGCTATCGTGACCTGATGGCGTGCGGGGGAGTTTCATAATGAAATCCATGGCTATACTCTCCCATTTCCACATAGGAATCTCGGGTTGTACGAGTAAGCCAGAGGGTCGTTGTTGTTCAGCCTTGACCTTCGAACAAGTCAGGCATTTCAAAACATATAGGGCGATATCCTTCTTCATTCCAGGCCACCAATACCTGGCATGCAAGTCCTGGTACATCTTGTCAGCACCGGGATGTATGGAATATCGAGACTTGTGGGCTTCGGTCAACAATATCTCCCGAAGGTTATTGCGACTATGGATCCAGATGCGATAGAGATAGTAGTAGATACTGTTCGATTTGGTGACAAATTGAGTTTCAGCACCACACTTCTTCATTTCCTCTCGCAAGGTATTCTCAATGAAGCAGGCGTGCTGAGCGTCACGAATTAAAGCTTCGAGGTCGTGCTGGGCATGAGTATTACGAACGCTATGCAAATAGCTTCGTCGACTGAGGGCGTCGAAAACGACATTTTCCTTGCCTGGATGGTAACGAATCTAGCATTCGTAATCGTTGAGAAGTTCAACCTATCTGCGTTGGCGCATGTTCAGTTCCTTCTGGTTCAAGATATGTTGTAGGCTTTTATGGTCGGTGAAGACCGTACACTTGGTACCATAAAGGTAGTGTCACTAAATCTTCAACGCAAAAACAACTACACCAAGCTCGAGATCGTGGGTTATATAGTTCTTCTCGTGGATCTTGAGTTGACGAGATGGGTACGTGATAACCTTGTCCCGTTGCATGAAAACACAACCGAGACCGAGGTTAGAGGCATCGCAATAGACTATGAAGTCGTCGTTTCCGTCGGGTAGTGCGAGCACGGGGGCGTTGCAGAGCATAAGCTTCAGGGTTTGAAAGGCTTCCTCTTGCTCGGTTTCCCAAACAAAAGGTTTGTCCTTGTGCGTAAGAGAGGTGAGAGGAACAACAATTTTTGAGAAATCAGCGATGAATCGACGGTAGTAACCCGCCAACATGAAAAAAGAACGAACTTCGGACGGGTTCTTTGGCGTAATCCAACTCTTAACTGCTTCGATCTTGGCGGGGTCGACGTAAATACCTTGACTGTTGACAATGTGACCGAGAAATTGAACCTCCTCAAACCAAAATTCGCACTTGGAGAACTTAGCATAGAGGCGATTTCCTTGGAGTAGTTCAAGAACCAAATGGAGATGTTGCGCATGTTCGGGTTTTGACTTAGAATAAATCAGGATATCATCGATAAACACGATGACGAAGCGGTCGAGAAAGGGTTTACACATGCGATTCATTAGATCCATAAAGACTGCGGGAGCGTTAGTAAGACCAAAGGGCATAACAACAAACTCGTAGTGACCGTATTGGGTTCGAAAAGCGGTTTTGGGTATATCTTCCTCTTGGATTTGTAATTGATGATAGCCAGAGCGTAGATCGATCTTGGAAAAACACGTAGCACCCTGTAATTGATCAAAGAAATCATCAATTCGAGGTAATGGATAATGATTCTTGATAGTCAGCTTATTGAGTTCCCTATAATCGATGCACATCCGGAACGATCCGTCCTTCTTTTTGACAAAAAGGACATGTGTGCCCCAAGGAGAGGTGCTAGGGTGAATGAAGCCTTTATCAAGCAATTCCTGGAGTTGACTCGAAAGTTCACGCATTTCGGATGGAGCGAGATGATAAGGAGCTTTAGCGACAGGATTAGCTCTAGGAATGAGGTCAATTCGAAAATCAAAATCACGAGATGGCGGTAACCCTGGTAAATCATCAAGAAAGATAGCAGGAAAATCACGAACCACAGGCACCTTTCCATTGTCTTCTCTTTCTTTTCCTTCTCCACTACTACGATGTGTGCCAAGAAGGCTTTGTATTCCTTGCGGAGGTACTTGCTTGCTTGGACACATGACATGACTTTGAGATCCTTTGAAGCGACTTCGCCATAGACACACTATTGATCACCGTTTGAAAGAGAAAAACAAATCATCTTTTCAAAACAAACTATTTCAGCATGATTTTCACAAAAAAATCCATGCCTACTATGATGCTAAAACTACCGAGCTGCAACGGGATAAGATTGATCGGGAAAACGTGATTGTTGAGCTCAAGAGTACAATCACGCAGAATGGAACTAACTGTGATGGTTCTTCCAGTGGCAATTTCTACGTCGAACGTCGATGGGAGGTTAGTACGTTTACGAATTAGGAGTTTTTCGAATTCGAACTATACAAAACAGTTATCGGCTCCAGTATCAAACAAACACGAAGCATAAGTACCATTTACGAGAAGCGTACCATTAACCACGTTGTTGTCTGCTTGGGCCTGGCGAGCATTGATTTTGAAAACTCGTCCACGGGCTGCTTGCTGAGCTGGCTGCTGCTGCTGTTGAGGTTGCTGTTGTTGATGTTGTTGCTGCGCTGGTTGCTGTTATGGCTCTTGCTTCGCTACTCTGTTTGTGCAGACATTCCCGAAGTGGTTCGGATCACCACATGCATAGCAGGCTCAAGCATGAGCAGTGGGGGCAGGAGCTGCTTGTTGTCCCTGAGGAGCGGGGAGTGGAGCTGGCAGAGCAGGAGGAGGTCGAACTTGAGCTTGACGAGGACCAGTACAGCAGTTCGTAGTAAAGTGGTCGTAAAGGTTGCAGTGAACACAAAATCGACATGCGATCCCGACAGGATGATGATAAGTACAAGTAGGGCACAATGGGTGAGGACCGGTGTACGCACGTTTTGTAGGAGGTGCATTGGTCACTGGTGCAGTAACTTGGCGGTTTTGGTTTTGTTGCTGGACAGGAACAGTAATGAGAGGAGCGGTAGCAGCTGCACAATTCTTGTTGTTGTTGTTGTTCTTGCATTTGCGGCGTGAAGACTTTGAGGCTTGAGGTGAGGCGGTTTTAGCGGTGGGAGTAGCAGAAGTAGTGGTGACTTGGTGAAGACTCTTAGCGGTGTTCTTGAAGTAACCAGCCCGAACTCGCTTGTCATTAATCTCGGCAGCGAGCAGGAAGGTCTCCTCAATGGTAGTAGTCTTGGCTGCTTGGACAAAATTGGCAACACAATCAGGTAAAGCGTGAATATATTTCTTGATTGTGATGTCGGGAGTTGTGAATTGGCCAGGGCAGATGATGCTAAGCTATTTAAAGCGAGCAGTAAGACCAGCATTGTCACCACCCTCTTCCTTGATGTGCCAGAACTCGTCTTCCAGCTTCTGGAGTTCATGTGGGGGACATAATTCTTTCATCATGATTTCCTTCAATTCCTCCCAAGAAAGTCCATAGGATTCGTCGTTCCCATGCCTGTTTCGCTCTACTGTCCACCATTCCAGTGCCCTAGACTGGAAGACCCCAGTTGCGTTAACAGTGCGGAGGTTGTCTGGACATCCGCTTTGTCGTAGAGTGACTCCAATCGAGTCGAACCATTGCACAAGCTTTAATTTGTTTGAAGCTAAAAGTAGCTTTAGGAGAGTCGGTCCTAGATTCCTCAGATGACTTGCTAGCGATTTCGTTAATCTCGCTGACGATTTGCAGAATGACCTTAGCCATTTGCTTGGCGGCTAGCGAGGCGATGCATTTGTCAGCATGGTTGCGGCGATTAGCACGGGAAGTATGTGATCCAAATGACGACATTGTCTGCAACAGACATCGCCATAGGATTCAGATGAGATACAATCGAATCTCTCCATACCAATCTACCTATTATTACTAGATAAAGCTCAGGAACACATCAATCACTTAGGCACATAAGTCACGTAGGCACGTAAGCACGTAAACACAGAGGCACATAAGCACATAAGCAAGTAAACACAGGGGCACATAAGCACGTATTTTGCACGCATTCATCTTCCTATTTTGCACGTATTCACCTACATAACGCAAACACGTTTCCTTATCCTTCAAAGTTGCAAAAAGCGACTGAGAGTTGCGATTGTGAGTAGCAAGTAGCGTAAGCGAGTATCATAACATGTGAGAGTCTGCGATTCATTAACGTTTTGAGATGTAAATAGTTGTGCGTGTTTAATAAAGCGATGAGCGAAAAGCGTGAAGTTTCCAAAATCGAAAGACATAACCACATAAAACACATAAAAATCACATAAGATCGGAAAATCTACAGAGTCGGAGGTTGTGAGCTCAGAATCGAAACACGTGAAGTGTAAAATCAGCAATTGTAGCTTGCAAATAGAATGTCTCGGGTGTGCTAGACTTTGACAACCAAAGTGGTTCGATTATTCTCAAGGACTTCGAGTACACGCTTTGACCTCCTAGACTGTGCTCTCGCCCCAATCCGGGCGAATGGCACGCATCCTTTCGGCCATAATATGACCTAAGTCGTTGGAACCCATTGAGACTTTGGTGAGAATTTTGTAAAACCAAGATATAGAGCGGAATAAATCATTAAGATGCGGGTTTCACCCCTAACTTAACAACTTCATTCCTGTTTGTGTGATATAATCACGAGATAGATAGGGAGAATTGCGTCGAGATATGGTTTTCACACCTGGCTCAACGCAAATTCTCGTGTTTTATTAATAAAAAATGCACGTCGAGTGAGAGATTCTATCGAGAGTTTACGGTTTTCACACCTAATCTCGACCAAATCACTCGTTTATAACGAGTATTTTTAAAATGTGTGTGTCGTCAGCGTTAGGAAAAGCTGAGTGTTTGCACGATGTTGTGGTATATGATGTTCGTGCAAAGTTGTGAACTTAGCGAGTGTAATCGAGGGTATAAGGAGTAAGCTCACGGAAAACCCCTACCGGGTTTGCACAAGGCGGTCTGTTGGTACTTAGACTATAGACTAGGTCGATTCTAAGACATCGACCTGGACTAGGTCGAGTCTTGCTTAATTCTCTATAGTTATGGCTCTGATACCAATCTGTCACACCCCAACCGATGGCGGAAACATCGGGGCGTGGCACTGAGCGAAACAGATTGTCCAGGAGAAATCCATAACAACTAATATTACCGAATATTTGACGTTACGTCCCATACCATAACATATCAAGCAAAAATAGTTATTACAGACATAGTATCTCAAGACAATTAAATTGTTCCGACAACTCAGATTTAAATGTGACGTTTCTAGACCTCCTAACTTGATTCCATAACAGCAAGCGTAGCATAAGCATCCTAAACACCTGTCACATACGTTAAAATAAAAGTCAATACACATAGTGTAAATGTGAGCATACAAGTTTAATAGTGTACTAGTAGCGAAAGCAATTTACGCATAACCAGCATCTAACACGTAGAAATATGAAGCAAGTAAGTTATAGAAAATGAAATATGCACATACGTGACTGCGAGTTGTAGAATGCGCAACACATATCACCACTGTGACACGTGAAGAAGAGCCCTTAACAACCCCTATCCACGACAGGTGCTGAGTCCAAACTATGGTACTATCGTTGCTAAGGTGTCAGGCAACAATCACTGTGTAAACATAACATACAAGGATTCATCGAATAACAAGTATAACATGCGAGAGCGGTTAGCGTATAAAAAGTGTTTGCGTTGTGTGATCAATGTGACTTGATATAGGTAACGTATGTAACACCCAAAAGTGCGTTAAGTAAAAAGGGATCGAGTATACTCACAATTCGTGTTTTTGGATTGAAGGGAGCGTTGGATAGTTAGCCTGATCAGAGAACGATAGTGTAAGTGTTGAACAGTGCGTAAAACGGTGTGTCGGAAAGTTTGTATGACGAACAGCATCCGGGCGGATGGTCATCCTGATGGATGACCATTCGGTCGGAGGGTTGTCCGTTTGGGAAGGATGTGTTTGTGTATGAACTTTGAAGTTTTCGTTGCAGCATTTTAAAAAGTTTGAAATATCTCTACACATCAGGTCATCCGACGGATGGCCGTCCGCTCGGATGGTGATCCGAGTGGACTGATATTCCTTGAAGTTTTGAATTGTTTAAGTGTTTTAGAATCACAGATCACTTGGTCGGATAGCCGTTCGATCGGATGGCTATCTGATTTGATGGTTGTTCGACCGAGCAACTGTTTTGGGTTGAATACCTGTAAAATCAGCTAAGTTAAAAGGTTTTGTGGGTGAACCAAGAAGATAAGATGGCGTGTTAAACAACGGAAATCTCATCAAGCCCAGCTCATCCGCTCGGACGGGAATCACCCCGTCCGGTCAGACTTAACTGTTCTTGACGGAGTTTCATGTTCAACCCGTGAATCGGTTGTCTCCACGTTAGAAATCCATCCTCAGTCCGGGTTTCCATTAAAAGATGAGTAGTGAACCCGAACGAGTCTAGATTCTAACGGTTTTGAGTGAAAAGTTAAGAATGTTGAAGAAAAGTTTGGAATACTTGAAATAAGTTTAGATTTAGTTGAAAATGGTGTAAAAACGTGTAGAAATCCATCAGATCCGAACCGTTCTTAATGGGATGAGGTAACAATTCAAGGTTCATAAGAACTCCATGATGACATCACCTTAGAACAACCCAAATCCGAAGATTTCACGGTTAAAAGTTGTGATTTGATGTTGAAAATGATGAGGAAGTGTGTATACATCAAGGAAGTACAAGGTTTGAGATGAAAACTTACAAGAATCGCGAGAAATTGGAAGAAAAGTGGTTGAGAGTGTGCTGGTCGGAGGGGAGTTGTCAAATCCGTGAATAGTGATGTGACATGTGAGGTATTTATAGTGCGAGAGTGAGAAAGGCGGTGCAATGTAATGGGTCGGATGGTCATTGTCACACCCCAACCGATGGCGGAATCATCGGGGCGCGACACTGAGGGAAACAAATTGACTGAGAGAAATTCCACAACATCTACGTTACCGAATAGTTAAATATTATATCCCATACAATAACCTATTAAGCAAGTAAATTATTACCGACAGCGATATCCCAAAGTCAAATAACATATTTCGACAACTTAGATTTCAAATAAAAATATGATAAATTGTCTTTGTTTCTAGACTCTCAACCCTACTTGATTCCATGAAAAGCAAGCAACATCCTAGCATCTCAAACACCTGCCACATACGTTAAAATACCAGTCAATACACATAGTGTAAAGGTGATCATACAGGTTTGATAATAGCATAATAGAGTTCGAAATCGTTTACGCATAACCAGCATGTAACATGTATAAAGTGAAGGCAAGTAGGTTATCGACAGAGAAATACGCACAGACGTGACTGCGAGTTGTAGAATGCGCAACATACATTCCCACTGGGACACGTGAAGTAAAGCCCTTAACAACCCCTATCCTCGACAGGTGTTGAGTCCAAACTATAGTATTATCGTTGCTAAGGTGTCAGGCAACAATCGTTGTGTTAACATAACATACAAGCATTCATCGAATAACACGTAGTATGCAATAGCGGTTAGCGTATAAATAGTGTTTGTGTTGTGTGCCAATTGTGATTTAGAATAAGTAACGTATGTAACACCCAAAAGTGCATAAAGCAAAAAGGGATCGAGTATACTCACAGATTGTGTTTAACAAGTAAACACTCTCTTGGATTAAAGGGAGCGCTGAGAGAGATTAGCCTGAATAGTTGACGATAGCATAAACGATAAGTGGCGCGTAAAACGGTGCAAAGGAACCAAGTGTCGAATAGCAATCCGATCAGATGGTCATTCGATCGGATGTCAATCCGTTCGGATGGCCATCCGATCGGATGACCATTGGGTCGGATTGACACCTTGTTTGGTGAGGATGTGTTTGTGTATGATGGTTTGCCTTTTGAAGTTTTCGTTGTAGCATTTTGAAAACAGAGAAGTATCTCTACCCTTCAGGTCGGTCGATCGAACAGCGGTTCGATCGGACGACGATCCGTTCGGCGAGACATTTCTCAGAGAACAAGTTCACAGCAGATGAAGGGGTAAGGTCCCAAAAACCTCTTTTTAAGTACTTGGGACCATACCACAACCTTATCTTTTAACCCTCTTTAGACCTTGCGAGGCCGCGCACTGGTCCTACAAAGAGAGCTTAGAAGAAAGACAGCAGATGACACCTGCGCGCCAAAAGGAAACTAATGAATCCTTGTGCATAACAGAAGGACAAAATCCTGTTAAACACTTCCGCTTAGATAATACCCAGACTTGGATATTATACTGATACCACACAATAAGGAGTCACACTGGATTATGGCAATAATCTTCTAGAAGACTCAATCGTGCCAAAAGGAAACTAATGAATCCTTGCGCATAACAGAAGGATAAAATCCTGTTAAACACTTCCGCTCAGATAATACCCAGACTTGGATATTATTTATACTGATACCACACAATAAGGAGTCACACCGGATTATGGCAATAATCTTCTAGAATACTCAATCGTGCACCACCAGACGGTTATAACCGTCTGGGACATGTGTCAACATCCCAAGCCCTCCTGAAGCCATGATGATGGCATGGAATTGGAGAGAAACCTCCTCTCGCCCACTTTCCACGTGGCAATACCCCAACCGTTGATCTAAATAGCGATCCGAGTGCTTTCACCTCAGATTAAGAGGATTAACGGAAAAGGAAATAACCGCTTACGGAGTTAGCATCTTTCGTCAACATTTCAATAACAGGTTTTCCCGCCCAAAAAGTCCCGGCTATAAATAAAAGAGTAATTCAGGTATGATCCTCAAGTCACATTCACTTCACTTATACTTTTCTTCTTCATATACCGATACTTATTCTCACACCGGAGGGTGGTCACGGAGAGAACCCCCATTCTCCCCGTGACGAGGCTGACAGTGTTTTGTTTTGCAGCTATCGAGAAGAAGAAGAGAAGGTATGTCCCTTTGAACCAAATGAGAGAGAACCAACCACTTTTATGCAGAACCTAACCCCCTGGATTATTTGATTCCGGTCATTTATCCAGTGTTTCATCAGCGAGACATTTCTCAGAGAACAAGTTCACAGCAGTTTGGTCGCTCGATCTGATAGTCTACCGATTGGGTGGCAATCTGTTAGAACTGGTAGTGCATTGAACATGTTGAAAATTGTTAAGTGCTAAACCCCAAGTGTCACCCGATCGGATTGCGGGTCAATCGGATGGCAGTCCGATCGGATGGAAATCCGGTCGGACGTTAATCTGTCCCGCGATCTGATCGGGTTGTTAATTTGGTGTTTTTTCTAAGTTTTGCGGTTTAATTGAGACGATGTGATAACGTGCTAAACAACAGCAACCCCATCAAGACCCAAGTGATTCGATCGAATAGGAATCACCCAAGTCCGATCAGTTCACAGGTTCATGACGGTGGTTCATATTTAACCCGACAATCTCTTTGATAGAAACCAGATTTTGAACCAACATATCACCAAGAAGGAGTGGAAGGTTAGAACGAGCTCTGATTCTATCGGTTTTGAGTGGGCATTGAGTGTAAAAGAGTTGAAAGAAAGTTGGATAACCATCTTTCAATCCTTTTATCCTTGAATCTGTTCAGATCCAGACAAGATCCTTGTTTGTTTATGTTGAAATCTTCCAGATCTAAGTTGTTCTTGGTGGATTGAAGCCAAAACATGAAGTTCATAAGAACTCCATGATGACATCATCCTAGAACACCTCAAATCCACTGATTTCACGGTTAAAAGTTAAGATTCAAAGGTGAGAGAGATGAAGGAGTGCGTGTAGATCATAGAAGTACAAGTTTTAGGTTGAAAACTTACAAGAATCGCGAGAAATCGAGAGAAAGGAGGTCTGAGTGCGGCTGGTCGAGCAAGGGAGTTGTCACATCAAGTGATGTGACAAGTGAGGGTATTTATAGGGTTTCCCAAAAAGGAAAGTGCAAGGGGTCGAGTGGGTCACCGATCGGATGGCTGTCCGATCGGATGGCAATCCGATCGGTTGTCAATCCGATCGGTTGACCATCCGATCGAGTAGTCACTCGATCGTGTGGCACCGACGACTGAGTTTTGGCGTTTTCGCTTCGCGCGTTGGGTTTTATGATGCGTTTCGAATGAGCGATGCGATAGTTTACCCATTAGTTACACAAATAACCTAACTACTATATCTAACATACAATCATCATAATTAACTTGCGTTTAGCGTTTGCGATTCGATTGTGATAGAGTTGTGATTGCGTTTTGATTAATCATCACGAAACATAAACATAAATAAACCTACACAAGTAAACACATAAGTAGCGCACACTAGTAAAACAGTATCCAGAACGCATTATTCGAGTTGCGATTGCGATGCGATAAGCGAATAAGCGATAAAACAACGATAAACATCGATTAAACCTCGATTGTTAACAAGTACTCCACATAATACAACTAAAGTGATGAAATAAATAGGTTATCTACAAGTCAAAGGAGTCAAAACAGTAGTTGAGCAAGGAGTGATAGATCGCAATTAGCAATCTTTTCTTCCTTTGACTTCTATCTTGACTTTGACTTTGACTTTTGAAACACGGGGTGTTACAGCCTCCCCTAGTTGAAGGAATTTCATCCCGAAATTAGGCCGAAGCCGTAACAAACAACTGTGGGTACTTCACCTTCATGTCGCTTTCGAGTTCCCAAGTGAACTCTGCGCCACGTTTTCCTTCCCAACAAACCTTCACAATGGGAATGCGGGAGCGCCTGAGCTGATTGGTTTCTCGGTCCACGATCTCAACAGGCTTTTCCACGAAGTGTAATGTTTCGTCCACTTGTAGATCCTCGAGTGGAACGTGTAGATCATGCTCAGCCAGACACTTTATGAGGTTCGAAACATGGAAAGTCGGGTGGATGTTGCTAAGTTCCTCCGGTAGTTCGAGTCTGTAGGCCACTTTTCCGATCCTTTCCAGAATCTTAAAGGGTCCCACATATCGAGGCACGAGCTTTCCTTTCTTGCCGAATCTGAACACACCCTTTCAATGCCACACCCCGACCATCTAATACAACAAATCATGGCGGGAAACGTCGAGGAGTGTTGTAACAGAATCATTGTTTCATAACACATGGAAATTGAAATTTTGTTTTATTGATTAAAAGAAGTTACAATGTCTTGACAACAAATAAGCATAGCATAGTTAACTAGTCTTGCATCTGTTATTGTCACTAAGGCCCAAGTCCCCCTAAGTGTATCTTGATAAATCCTATGCATCATTTCCTGAAACACATGTGAAAATAGGTACGTTAGGATAAAAATGCATGTGAGATACATAGGTTTTATTGTAATTAGGATTCATGACTTATAAGTTTAGAGAAAAATATGTTTTACAAAAATTAGGCATGATCCTTGAAAAATGTTTTCTTTTATAAATCATACAAAAGTGATAAGAAATAAGATAATATAAAAGAACAATGCAAAATGAAATGAATAACCGAGTAAAATGAGTTTGTGTAAAATATGTTGTTTGTAAAACAATGTTTCATGAAGATATGATATAAGTGTCAAAAATGTATTATGAATAACCTGAAATGGTTTAAATAACTCTACGACATTTAATACCATAAAAGCACTTATATATAGGAAGTACCGGCGGCGTATCCATCATGCTTTTATCTTATTACACACGCCTCATTATTTAAATCACTTACCAAACAAACCACCAATGTAAAAATGTTCATGTAAAAACTAAATGTAATGTATAGTGAATAAAAGCCTTTATTGAATTAAAAGCATTTACTCAACCCTATAAGAAAGAAATGTACAAAACAAATGCATTTGATAAATTATAATCAAAAGTTATGTTCTGTAAAATAATGCATGCTTTACTGATACAAACATCTATGCGGTATTGTAAAACGTCTACATCCAAGCCTTGCGACTGTAGAATAAACCCTGGAACAAAGTCAAAGGTCTACCTAGAAATGTATTCGGATTCGGTCATTCCTTCCACCCAAACAAACCTAGGATTTCAGGAATGGGAGTTGTCAAGTCCTATGGTACCACTACCTACTACCGAGCGGCATGATCGGTGTTAATGAATGTATTAGTCTCGTTAAACAAACCAAATGATATAGCAAATGTAAGCATGTTTTATGAAAATAATGTACCTAGTATGCTAAGTAAACATACAAGGTAGAGATGTAAAACAATGTGTTCATATGCTGAGTAAACATATGTAACAGAAAAGCAATGTAAAACATTGTGCTAGCATGCTAAGTTAACATACATAGCAAAAGAAATGCAATGTAAAACAATGTGCTAGCATGCTAAGTAAACATACATAGCAAAACATAATGAAATCATGTACTATAAGTGTACTAATGAACATAGCAAGCGTATGATATAAAAACATGGAAATCACGAAAGTAACAAGTAGGCACATGTGTTTCACCCCAAAACGTCTAAAAAACAGTAAAAGAGGGTACTGTGTACTCACTTGAGGGTGCTTAGAAGTCTTGAATAACAATCAAGCAAAGCTAGAGGGATCACGGAATCAAACGGCACCTAATATAGGTAACTATGTAAATAATCGGACCAAAATCGGGAGATCGGATAGAATGAGTTTTCGTAAACCAAATGAGTATAGAAACTCATGTAATATGGTTTAACAAAGCCTACATTCTAAAAGGAAACCTATCCTAAGTTCTTACGACCCGTTACGACCCGTTTAGGTAGCTTACGCTACTTTAACGCGTCGTTCGCGTAAAACGCGTTCGAAACGCCTAAATAGTCTTATGACAAGTATTATATGCCTTAACATGTCTAATAATGTTACCAAATCAGTTTAGATGTGAAAATTTAGGTTTCATATGCTTAAAATGAATTTATGCGTAAAAAGGGCATTTTGGTCATTTACCTAAGGCATATAAATTACCTATCATACAACTACTTAAACGAAGTGACCATAAGGTATAACCTCGGAAGGTTATTCCTTATGCAACTATGGTCACCTAATGTGTTTGGTCGGATCCTAATGATCGACCAAACTGGTCGGGTTCGAAAGTATAAGCGGTTGTTTAGACCGTTTACCTTTACGACCCTATATAAGCACTAAACCTAAAGTGACAAGCTAAACATGTTAAAACATGTTTAATGAGGTTTGAAAATATGTTTGGTATCAAAACAAAGGGTCTTAATACCTAAAAGTAGTTTGGTTACAAAGTACGTAAGAATACGCATTTTGGCCGAAACTACGACTCGTCACTATGCCTAGATAATGTGGTAATCAGTAGGTATAGTCACAAGAGACTAAAACCATCGTGATTACGCTCACGTTATGAAGTTCAAATGAACTTCGTGTTGACCATAAACTGGTCAATGCAGAAAGTCAAACAAAGTTTGACTTTCACGCTAAAAACGCGTAAAAGAACGAAAGAATACTTACAAAAGGTCCAAGAATGGAAGTTTGACCCGATTATTCTCAGGTATGAAGTGTATTCACTTCAACTTAGAGAGTAATCGGAGCAAGTGTGGGTTTTGAAAATGAAGTGGGTTGGGTATTTATAGGAAAACCAAGACCGTTAGGATCGTTCATCATAAAACGAGCTTCGATCAAAACCGTACATGTGCACCCATGGTTTTGCAAAACCATGGGCACCTTAAAAATGGCCCATAGTATCCTAAAAACCATTTGCAAGTGCCCCAAAATAGCTGGAAATTGATTCTGTGCAGATCTGCCGATCTCACACGGCCCGCGTAAGACCCAAGAGCAGCCTACGCGGCCCACCTGGGCTGCACAGTTCAGCAAACAACTTTCATTTTAACAGTTTTAGTCCCTGCAGTGGTTTAAGCTCATTTCCGACACATTTAAGGTCCGTTAAGCCAACTTGAAGGCCCTACAATGATGCCTAAACATAGGGGACATGAAACATGCTCAAAATTATGTCGGATGTCGGTTTGTTTGGCCGTATGATCACGTTATTCGGTTACTTACGATGAAACACGAACGGACGCGAAAAACGATCCAAATTACGCGACGAATGGATTTTTCCCATGCCAATCACTAAAATAAAATATTTTAATGATTACATAAATTTTTGGATGTCCAGATGTATTCAGAACGTAAGATATGCGCGAAAATGCAAACTTATGCACTTTTTGATGCTTTTAGTCCCTAAATGACCAAAAAGTTTATTTTAGCATACCGAACCCCTCAAAGCCTATTTATAAGCTATGTAAAGGATATTTATGGTATGTTTAACTTATAATCAAGTTCTGGAATGTCCGTTACAGTACGAATCGGCATACTTTCGTAGTTTGTCGAATTTAGTCCCTGTAAGCGAATAAACTTGATTTCGACACACCAAACCTTCCAAAACTTATTTCTAAGTTATGTAAAGGTTATTTAAGGTATGTTAAGCCCATGTCACTATTCCAGAGTGTTTGTTGTGTTAAACTGACTGCGTTTACGCACCAGTTCGCGTATAACTTCCCAGAAAGCGATTTAGAGCTCGAAATCGAACAAGAATTGATATGTGCAAATGACACATATATTTATACAAATCCCAAGTATAAAATACAATATTTCATTGGTTTGGTATTTGTTTGATGGCCGTGGAGGCACAGGTGTCACATCCAAGGTGATACCTTTAGGAGTACATGGTCGCCAACGTCAAATTCAAGGGGCTTGCGTCATCTATCGGCGTAACTTTTCTGACGACTCTGAGCTTTCAGCAAATTGTCTCGAATTTGGAGGATTTTGTCAGTCGTTTCTTGCAATAGCTCAGGGCCGGTTAATTGTGAGTCTCCGATCTCGTGCCATACAATAGGCGATCGACATCTCCTCCCATAAAATGCCTCAAATGGTGCCATTTGAATGCTGGAATGATAATTGTTATTGTATGAGAATTCGACTAAAGGTAAGTATGCGTCCCAATTACAACCGAACTCTGTGACACACGAACGGAGCATGTCTTCAAGAGTATGAATCGTTCTTTCAGTTTGTCCGTCAGTCTGGGGATGGAAAGCGGTACTTAGATTAAGAGTAGTACCGAGAGTAGATTGGAACGTTTCCCAAAGACACGAGGTAAATCGAGCATCGCTGTTAGAGATGATGTCACGAGGCGTCCCGTGTCGACAAATGATCTCCTTGGTGTAGATTCGGGCTAATTTTTCTACCTTAAAGTCTTCTCGTATCGGTAGGAAGTGAGCTGGCTTGGTTAAACGGTCAACCACAACCTAAATGCTATCATAACTTGATGTCGTGCTTGGAAGTTTCGTTATGAAGTCCATAGCTGTACTCTCCCACATCCACACGGGAATCTCGGGTTGGACGAGCAAGCCAGAGGGTCGTTGATGCTTGGCCTTAACTCTCGAGCAAGTCAGGCACTTCGAAACATAGAGGGCGATATCTTTCTTCATGCCCGGCCACCAGTACTTGTAGGGAAGGTCCTGGTACATTTTATCGGCACCGGGATGAATAGAATATCGGGATTTGTGAGCTTCATCCATCAGAATCTTTCGTAAGTCGGTGCGCTTGGGATTCCAAATCCGATCCAGATAATGGAATATCCCATTTGACTTTTTCACTAGCTGGGCTCCATCGTTGAGAATCCTTTCCTTCTTCAAAGTGCGTTCGGTAAAACAAGCATGTTGGGCTTCGCTGATAAGGGTTTCGAGATTATACTGGGCTTGGATATTACGGGCGCTATGCAAATAGCTCTGTCTACTGAGAGCGTCGGCAACGACATTTGCTTTACCCGGACGATAACGAATCTCACAGTCGTAATCATTAAGAAGTTCAACCCATCGGTGTTGGTGCATATTAAGTTCCTTTTGGCTGAGGATGTGTTGTAGGCTCCTATGATCTGTGAAGATTGTACACTTGGTACCATACAGGTAGTGTCGTCAAATCTTCAACGCAAAAACAACTGCACCTAGCTCGAGATCATGGGTTGTGTAATTCTTCTCATGGATTTTGAGTTGACGAGATGCGTAAGCGATAACCTTTTCTCGTTGCATGAGAACATGATGTGTTCAAATATTAACATATAAATTTCATCAAATGAGGCATAAAACTAACCCTTTTTTAGTACTAATGTTGGAAAAAGTGTGCTTTTGTCTTCCTTTTGTATTTTCAGGATTAAATGAGCTCAAATTAACAAAAGAAGCAAAAAGACATCAAAATCTAACATAAATATAAGAAAAGGAACAAAACCTGACATGCCCGACCCCACGACAGCATCTTCCCAAGCAAAACAAGAGATCAGAGGCCTGAACACGCCCCGTGCTCAGCCAGCACGGGGGCGTGCCCAAGTGTCAGCAGAAAAGACAAGGTGGTAGAAGCTTCTATTTCCCACCACGGGGCCGTGCTTAGCGGACACGGGGCCGTGGTCAACTATAAGATTCGCACAATCCAGGCAAATCTTCATAGTACAAAGATTCTTCTGCACACGGGGTCGTGCTCAGCGGACACGGGGGCGTGGTCAACTAATAAGACAAAGCTGCATTTAATGAAGAAAGAGAGGATGTGGACACGGGGCCGTGCCTGAGCTTCTGTTCAGCCTATAAATAGGAGTGCTTGGCTCAAGCTCAAACCATCCCTTGGCACACCACCTCTCTCACACTTCACCCACCACCCACCACCACCATAACACCATCATCCACCACCATCATCCATTGTCCATCGTAGAGTGTGTGAGTCGTCTCGGGATCCAAGATTGATCGTAAGAGTTCTTGACAATCAAGGCCATGTTTTCCTAAGTCTCTTACATCACTTGGTGAAGACAAAGTGTCTAGTGTAATACTTTTTATTTCTAATCTTTTGCACTTTTTATTTGGTTTTGTATTAATGACTTTAATAACTAGTTACTTATGTTGAAGGTGATCTTTCCTTATCGTTTGTCCGTGGTGTCTTGGCATTATTTTACTGTCTATATAAAATAAAAGATTTTCACCATTCATATCTCCACGGTCTATACGGAGGTATGTTGGCTACCTGGTCGGGGGTTAAGGGAACGGTTTGGTAAAGGTCTTGCCATTGTTCAGCGTTTAGAGGTCCTGCAATGGACCTGGGTCAAATTTAGTAGGACCTCCTTCAATACTTAACGGTATTGGATGGCGGGGGTCCAAACTCTTTGATCCCCTCATAAGTTAACTACTATTAATACTATAACCCGGCTATTTAGGACTGTATCCCTGCTGACTCGGACTACTTAGTCGAGGGTAACGTCACCTCCAAAAGAGGGGCCTACCATAATATTGCATTAATAACTTAATTCATTATCTTCCAATAATCCACCCTTTTAGGATTGTATCCTTGCTGACTCAAACTACTGGGGTGAGGGTAACGTCACCTTAAAAAGAGGGGCCTACTACAATAACTAAGATAATCTCTTAATTATGTGCAAAAGTGCGGAAATAATCAAAGGTTACACTAGATACGAGTCGGAACCAAGTGATTCATCTTGTCTATCTGTTTTTCTTTTATTTTACTTTTCAGCATTTTAGTTGGTTTTTATTTTTCTTAGTTTAAAAACCTTTTTCTAAACTTTTTATTTTGATTAGACGTTGAGGATAAACCGGTATTAAAAGCTCTTGTGTCCTTGGACGACCTCGGTATCTTGCCAACACTATACTACGCTCACGATGGGTGCACTTGCCCATATGTGTGTTTAGTGTTAGTAAAATATCGTGTTTTATCAATTTAAAACTTGGCTAAAATAAGTGTTAAAGGGGCTTAAAATATACACCTAATATATATAACACTTCACACGCATCAAGTTTTTGGCGCCGCTGCCGGGGACACAAGGATTTTAAGAAAGTTAGGAATCAGCGGCCTAATCGTTTTTCCTATTTTTCATTTTTTTAGGATTTTTTTTTAGTTTTTCTGTTTCTGCATAGCTCAGCACGGGCCGTGCCTGGTGAGACACGGGCCGTGCCTAGCATCATCACTGGCAGTTTTTATTTTCTGAGTTACAGAGAGCTGAGCACGGGGCCGTGTCGGTGCAACACGGGGCCGTGTCCAACTCCCAGTAACAGGGATCCAGAAAACAATTACTGTACCTCTGACCACGGGCCGTGTCCACTGAGCACGGGGCCGTGGTGAACATTCTGACCAACGTTCTTTTCTGTTTTTATTGCAGGACTTGGAACCCAGGTGCCACATTTGACCCTCCTACGTAGTGCATGAGCTCCAGTTCTAGTAGAGACATAAAAGAACCCCTAGAAGAACCCGAACGCTTTCTCAGAAAAAGACTTAAAGCTAAAAATCAAGAGAAAGTTTCGGGGGACCCACTTCCAATGGCGGACCAACGTACCCTCATGGATTACCTACGGCCCACCGTAGGCAATCTCGGCGCCGCTATCAATGCACCGAATGTCGAAGCCAACAACTTCGAACTTCGGCCGCATTTGATACAAATGCTCCAAAACTCCGCAACCTTTCATGGGCTTGCGGACGAGGATCCCCATCTACATATTACTAATTTCTTGGAAATATGTGATACTTTTCGGATCAATGGAGCATCAAACGACGCCATTCGCCTTAGGATGTTTCCATTTTCACTAAAAGACCGAGCTAAGGCTTGGCTTAACACCCTCCCAGTTGGCTCGGTAAACACCTGGGATGAACTAGCCCAAAAGTTTCTATATAAGTATTTCCCTCCTGCTAAAACGGCTAAATTAATGACTGAAATTAATACATACTCACAAGAGGATGGGGAATCCTTATATGAAACTTGGGAAAGGTTCAAGGAGCTTCTAAGAAAGTGTCCTGATCACGGTCTAGCGGTATGGCAACAAGTATCCACTTTCTACAATGGGTTGTTGCCACACACAAGACAAACACTTGATTCAAGCTCCGGGGGACTTTTAGGTAATCGTCGCCCAAATGAAATATATAATCAAATTGAGGAAATTGCTCAAACCAATTTTCAATGGCACACTCCCCGAGGTAATAAATCTATTGCCCCGGGCGCCCATAAGGTTGATGAAAGCACCTCTTTACAAGCCCAAATCGAGGCCCTCTCTTCGAAAATCAAAAGGCTAGAAATGACAAAAACGGCCTCGGTTATGGCTTGTGAAGGGTGTGGTGGGTCACATGAAAATTGGAGTTGTATGAAAAAACTAGATGAACAAGCGGAAACGGTAAACTACATTGATAATAGACCTAGGTCGTCGGGTCCTCCAACGGGTACCTACAACCAAGGATGGCGTAACCACCCAAATCTTGGTTGGAGAGATCCCGGCAATAGTAGTAACCAACAAAACCAATGAACTAATTTTCAACAACCACAAAATTTCTCTCAACAACAAGGTGGAAGAGAAAGGCTTGAAGATACCCTATCTCGCCTCATCTCCGACACCGAAAAGAAAAACTCGGATCGATTTCAACAATTGGAATCGAATTTTAGAAATCAACAAGCTAGCATTCAAAACGTTGAAAAACAATTAAATCAACTAGCTCAAAATTTCTCCGAGAGACCACAAGGCGCGTTACCAAGTAATACCGAAACCAACCCAAAGGCGCAAGTACACCTCATCACGTTGAGAAACCGAACCGTGGGTCCCGAGGATGAGCCCTTACCACCAATTGAAGGAAGTCAACGCCAAAACACTACTTCACCCACACCTCAACCAGAAAAGGCTCCTTCAACAAATCAAGAGCCCACCAAGACTCATCCGATTCCGTACCCCGGTAGGTTAAATCGTCAAAAGACCGATGAGCAATTCGCAAAGTTCAAAAGTTTACTAAAACAATTGCATGTTAATATTCCTTTTATTGAGGTCCTAACCCAAATGCCTAAATATGCAAAATTCATGAGGGATTTCCTCACTCACAAAAGGAAAATTGAATCATTGCAATTAGTTAACTTAGGCGAAGAATGCTCAGCTTTAGTACTCAACAAACTTCCACAAAAGAAAATCGACCCCGGGAGCTTCACAATCCCTTGCTCGATTGGGAAGTCCCCCGTCCGTAATGCCTTAGCCGATCTTGGGGCTAGCATCAACCTCATGCCCACGTCAATGTTCAAGCGACTCGGCCTAGGAACAACAAGCCCTACAAAGATGAGCATACAACTCGCCGACAGGTCCGTCAAATTTCCACAAGGTGTCGTTGAAAATCTGCTAGTCAAGGTTGACAATTTCGTCTTTCCAACCGACTTTGTCATCCTAGACATGGAAGAAGACACCGATGTCCCTCTCATCCTCGGGAGGCCATTTCTAGCCACCGCCCAAGCAGTGGTGGATATGAATGACGGAACTTTAACATTGAAGTTTGGGGATGAGGAAGTAAAATTTGAATGTGGAAAGAAAGTAGAGGAAGAAGATCCGGTCAACTACATGAAGGTCATAGACTCAAGCTTGGATGACGCTCTCCGATGGTGTAACATGGGATGCAATACATCCCACTTGGGTAACATATGACCAGGCTTTGGGTCTAGCCAAGGACCCTTATAAACGTGGCGCACCATGGAGGCATTCCACGGAACTATCCTTGGTTTAGTTTAGATTAATTTTCTTGTTTTCTAGTTAGTTTTAATTTTCAGGAATAGAACACACTTGAGATGGCAAAGGATGCAAGGGAAACTTGAACCAACACTCCATACAGGAAAACAGAACCGTCCGACAAATTTCTTCATTTACAGTAAGCTCGACACGGGCCGTGTCCACCCAACACGGCCCCGTGCTGCACTATCTGCAGAAAAAGACCCAGTTCAGGTAACTGGACACGGGCCGTGTTCACCCAACACGCCCCCGTGTCCAGACTTTTGTTTCTCTTATTTCAATTTTGTTATTGGCACTTGAACACGGGGCCGTGCCCGGATCACACGGGGCCGTGTTCAGCGCCCAGTAACACAATTTTTTTGCTTTTTACACCTTTTTACACATTCAATCAACCTAAAAACTTATTTTTGGGACACATTGAGGACAATGTGTAATTTAAGTGTGGGGGGGGGGGGGATGCTAAAACCTTGAATCTCGCAAGTCCTAAATACAAGCCTTACACAAAATTCTATTGGAACCGCTAATCACCCCAAATTTTTTCAAAAATTTTTCATTTTTTTTACTTGTCTAGGTTTAACTCGGGAAATTCAAGTTCTTAAAAAGGTTATATTTTTACGAATTTACAACCGATAGCGTCTTGATAAAAAGAACCAACATAAGAAAATTATGAAAAGGCATGACAAGCTTAGTTAAAATTTGATTATATATACTTGATCACATAAAAACTCATTCCCACAAAAGTGAGTTTTGAGCCTTTATTGAGCATACACTTACATATCATTTGACTAAATGCTCATTTTTCGTTTCTTGTGTGAATAGCCGCTTGGTTCTTACGACTCTAGAACTTGCCATGACGATACATTCCCAATCCTTACCAACTTAAACCCGAGTAAGTAAATGATAGAGGCATTAGGACTAACCTTTTTATTTCTACACCATTATTTTTTTTTACCACCTACCCAAAATCCCCCTAGTTAGCCCCTTTGAGCCTAAACCTTTTCATTTCATAACCCAAACCAAAAACCCTTTTTACCCACCAAAACCTTTTTCAATTTTAACCCTTTGTTTTAGTAACAAGTTCGGTTCTTCATATGACTTTTCAAAAAAAAAAATAGATATATATATATATATATATATATATATTTTGATGATGAAGCAAAAGAAAATAAACAAACAAGTTCATCAAAAAAATAACTTTGTTTGAATAAATAGCTTCATCAAAATAAAAGTTATGAAAATAGAAAGTCTTACGAAAACCGACACTTGTTACACTTTTCGCCCTTTTTCTACTAACCACTAACCACCAACCCAACCACCTACCTTTAACCCAAGCCTAACCCTTAACCCACAAAGTCCTCTTGATATTTACAAAGGTATATAAGTTAAAAAGGAGGAGGATTGATTGCATGGCAAGCCTATGGTAGGAGTAAGTTCCATGCCGCTCTCGAGTGATCCACAAAAATACATTTTCGGCCGAGTGTTGAGTGATCCCCGTGAGATATGTGAACTTGTATATAAATAGAATTTTACAAAGGCATGTTATGCCCTAATAAGTAATTTATCTTATGAAAAGTTTTTAATAAATCATGACGAATAGGATTGTAAATAAATAAAAATTAAATTAAATAAAGAATCATGGAAATCCCGACACTCTACGACAAGCCCAAAACCTTCTTTTCTACCCATTCCATTTGGGAGTGTAAATAGCCACATATTAAAGAGTTTTGCTTGAGGACAAGCAAAGATTCAAGTGTGGGGGTATTTGATGTGTTCAAATATTAACATATAAATTTCATCAAATGAGGCATAAAACTAACCCTTTTTTAGTACTAATGTTGGAAAAAGTGTGCTTTTGTCTTCCTTTTGTATTTTCAGGATTAAATAAGCTCAAATTAACAAAAGAAGCAAAAAGACATCAAAATCTAACATAAATACAAGAAAAGGAACAAAACGTGACATGCCCGACCCCACGACAGCATCTTCCCAAGCAAAACAAGAGATCAGAGGCCTGAACACGCCCCGTGCTCAGCCAGCACGAGGGCGTGCCCAAGTGTCAGCACGGGGGCGTGCCCAAGCTTCTATTGCCCACCACGGGGCCGTGCTCAGCGGACACGGGGCCGTGGTCAACTATAAGATTCGCACAATCCAGGCAAATCTTCATAGTACAAAGATTATTCTGCACACGGGGTCGTGCTCAGCGGACACGGGGGCGTGGTCAACTAATAAGACAAAGCTGCATTTAATGAAGAAAGAGAGGATGTGGACACGGGGCCGTGCCCGAGCTTCTGTTCAGCCTATAAATAGGAGTGCTTGGCTCAAGCTCAAACCATCCCTTGGCACACCACTTCTCTCACACTTCACCCACCACCCACCACCACCATAACACCATCATCCACCACCATCATCCATTGTCCATCGTAGAGTGTGTGAGTCCTCTCGGGATCCAAGATTGATCGTAAGAGTTCTTGACAATCAAGGTCATGTTTGCCTAAGTCTCTTACATCACTTGGTGAAGACAAAGTGTCTAGTGTAATACTTTTTATTTCTAATCTTTTGCACTTTTTATTTGGTTTTGTATTAATGACTTTCCTTATCGTTTGTCCGTGGTGTCTTGGCATTATTTTACTGTCTATATAAAATAACAGATTTTCACCATTCATATCTCCACGGTCTATATGGAGGTATGTTGGCTACCTGGTCGGGGGTTAAGGGAACGGTTTGGTAAAGGTATTGCCATTGTTCAGCGTTTAGAGGTCCTGCAATGGACCTGGGTCAAATTTAGTAGGACCTCCTTCAATACTTAACGGTATTGGATGGCGGGGGTCCAAACTCTTTGATCCCCTCATAAGTTAACTACTATTAATACTATAACCCGGCTATTTAGGACTGTATCCCTGCTGACTCAGACTACTTAGTCGAGTGTAACGTCACCTCCAAAAGAGGGGCCTACCATAATATTGCATTAATAACTTAATTCATTATCTTCCAATAATCCACCCTTTTAGGATTGTATCCTTGCTGACTCAAACTACTGGGGTGAGGGTAACGTCACCTTCAAAAGAGGGGCCTACTACAATAACTAAGATAATCTCTTAATTATGTGCAAAAGTGCGGAAATAATCAAAGGTTACACTAGATACGAGTCGGAACCAAGTGATTCATCTTGTCTA
>JARYGA010008851.1:0-20429 GCA_030545235.1 Helianthus tuberosus | reverse complement strand
GACAACACTTTTGGCTATTTTTGGCTACACACACACTCGTACAACTGCTCTCATTAATCTCGCTAACACACTTGGCGATTACACACATTTCTACACGATACACTATAGTGATCCTTGTACTTAGCTCGTTATCATCCGAAGTTGTAACAGATTGTTTGTTTAATATAAGCTGGTGATCGGTAGTTTCCATCACCCGGGGTTTTTTGTGCCGGAGATCAACTCTTGATCAAGGGCTTTTTCCCCGTATAAATCTTCGTGTCATTTGTTCATCATATTTCATAGTGATCCTTATTATTGTTCATCAATTCAAGCATCATACCCCGTAACAAAGAGTTTGGTTGCATTATCCTAGTCTGATTTTTGACCAAAACAATTTGGCGCCCACCGTGGGGCAATTGGTGCTTCATTCCTAAGAAATTCTCATTTTTGTGATCATTTCGGTTCGTTACATCCAAGCAGATGGCTTCATCATCAAAGAACACCTCCAGTGCGATGTCTGCAGTCAATTCATCCCAGGGCATTCCACCATTGCCTCCACCACCTTCTGGACCTCAGAAAAATGCCGAGAAGAAACCAACTCCCATTTTCTCAAAACCTCCAACTTCTTCTGCTTCTTATACTCCCACTACTAGTGACTTGTTTACTCTGATTTTGCAGATGAAGGAGCATATACAGCAGCAGGATAAGACCAATGAAAGGATTCTTAGAGAAATTGGAGACATCAAGAAACAGAAGAGATCGGCAGATGATCATTCCCCACTGATGCCCAGATCTTTGAATTTCGATACTCCGGTTATAACTTCTCAGCCTTCAGTGGTTCCAGACGTTCAATATGTGGGGGGACCAAAAGGAGTGCATTACGGATCATCAGCAATGACTCAGGCTTCAGGGTTACACTTCCAACCAGCAGGATCCCATCCTCAGCATATAGGATCCTTCGCCAGCTCAGGAGGATACTCAGGAGCGCAGCAGATTCAAGGGTTCTGGCCATTTCCAGGATCCTCTCAGGTTCAAAGATCCTCCTATGTTCCAGGATCCTCTCAGGTTCAAGGATCCTCCTATGTTCCAGGATCCTCACAGGTTCAAGGATCCTCCTATGTTCCAGGATCCTCTCAGGTTCAAGGATCCTCCTATGTTCCAGGATCCTCACAGGCTCAAGGATCCTCCTATGTTCCAGGATCCTCACAGGTTCAAGGATCCTCCTACGTCCCAGGATCCTCACAGGTTCAAGGATCCTCTCAGTTTCATGGATCCTTAAGGAGTTTGCAATCAGGGAATACCGATATCCATCTGGGAGATTTCATTCCAATGCAGACCATTGCTTCTACTAGTCCATCAGTCATTCCAGAGCCCCAACAATATGGATTCACATCCGCTCTTCCTAATTTGAATCCAATGGGAGGTAACACTTTCAATAATTCTTATACCACTAACCATGGCCTTATGCAGGATACAGGTATCAATCATGTCATGGCCAGAGAATTGCAAAAGTTAAAGGATATGATATCAAGTGTCCCAGGAGTGGTCAAGCCTATCCCGGAGATTGCAGATGGGAGCCATAAGATATCTCATTTTGCACCACCAATCTGTGATGCTGAGATACCAAAGAGGTTCCATGTGCCTACTATGAAGTTGTATGACGGTTCAACAGATCCTGAAGAACACATAGCATAATACAGGGAAAGGATGGAGATCAATCCCATCCCAGAAAGATTAAAGGAAGCATGTCTATGCAAGGGATTTGGATCCACTCTTAGTGGATCAGCTCTTAAATGGCTGCTAAGTCTTCCCCCTTACTCTATTACCTCATTTGCTAATCTAGTTAACTTATTTAATAACCAATTTTCTTGTAGTAGGAAATTTAAGCGTTTAACTAGTGATCTGTATAGGATAACCCAAGGTCATAATGAATCATTAAGGGATTATATCACTAAATTTAGTAAAGAATCCTTAGATATTCCTAACCTGGATATAGCTACGGCTGTTGAAGCCTTTAAAATGGGATTGCTTAGAGATTCGTTATTCTATGATGATCTTGTTATGACACCATGCAGGAATCTAGATGAGGTAAGAACCCGGGCCCTTAGGTTCATCCGGCTAGAGGATGACAAAAGGATCCAGGAGAGGTTAGCAGGATCCTCAAAGCAAGAGAAGCAAGGATCCTCGTTCAAGAACAACAAGTTCAGATCCTATAACAACTATGATAACCAGAATGTGCATGCCGTTGAACAAGAAGAGGACGACGAGGATTATCCTCCAATTTATGAATATTGTTTTTCTGTTGATAACAATGAACTAATCCTTGCGATGCAGAATTTAGGTGATAAAGCTAGATGGCCCAGGAAAAATGACAGACCAGCTGCAACCAAAGATAAGTCAAAGTGGTGTGCATATCATGAAGATTTTGGGCATCTCACAGAAGAATGCATCGCACTGAGAAAAGAAATTGGATACTTGTTGAGCAAGGGGCACTTAAAAGAATTACTGGGAAGAAAGAAGTCAAGGCCTCAGGATCCTGAAAGGATCCCAGAGAAAGCTCCAGCCCCTCCAGCTGATGCACAAGTTATTAACTTTATTTCTGGAGGATCAGACATTTGTGGAACATCCTTCTCTGCAGCTAAAAGACATGCAAAAGAAACCAAGATGGATAATGGAGATAGACCCATTTGAACGTCCAATGTCTCCGAAGGAAAAGTTATAACTTTTGATGAGGATGATCGTGTTGACATTCAGGATCCTCATCATGATGGTTTGGTTATCACTCTTTTTATTTCTAACCATTTTGTTCGCAGGATCCTTATAGATGGAGGAAGCTCTGTGAACATTATCCAGCTTGATGTCCTCAAAAAGATGAATATTCCTGAATCCGATATCATCCCAAGATCCTCTGTGCTCGTGGGATTCAGTGGCGAGACTAAGAATACTCTGGGGGACATTAAACTCCCAATCTATATCGAAGGCCTACATTCTTACCAAAAGTTTTGTGTTATTGACTGTTTATCTTGTTGTAATGTTATCCTTGGCAGGCCTTGGATACATGACATGAAAGCAGTCCCATCCACTTATCATCAATGTGTGAAGCTTCCTAGTCCTTGGGGAATAGTGAAGATTGATAGTGATCAGCAAGAGGCTAAGAACTGCTACACCTCATCAATGAAGCCAGCATCAAAGTCAAGGGAGCAATAGCAATTAAAGCGTCCTCCAAGGGATGTCTTGGTGGCAAGAGAACAGGATGTAGTAGAAATCCTTATGGATCCTGATGATCCTGAATCTAAAGTTTATATAGGATCAGGGATCCTTGGTGAAATAAAGGAAGACCTCACATCCTTCCTCAAAAGGAGAAAGACTACCTTTGCATGGAAACACGAAGACATGACAGGTATATCTAAAGATATAATAACTCACAAACTTGGCATTGATAGGTCCTTCAAACCAATCCATCAAAAGAGGAGGAAATTTACACCAGAAAGAAATGCCATTATCCAGGAGGAGGTAGAGAAATTACTCCGAGCAGGTATGATTAGAGAGGTCAAGTATCCAAGATGGTTGGCCAATGTGGTTGTTGTTCAAAAGAAAAACGGAAAGTGGAGGGTATGTGTCGATTTTACCGATTTAAATAAGGCATGTCCCAAGGATCCTTTCCCATTACCCCACATTGACTCCATGGTGGATGCAACTGCGGGTCATGAACTGTTAACTTTTATGGATGCTTCATCTGGATTTCAGCAAATTCAAATGGAACCATCCGATCAAGAGGATACAGCCTTTATGACTCCAACTGGTATATACTGTTATATTGCTATGCCATTCGGACTAAGAAATGCAGGTGCAACCTATCAAAGGCTAGTGAATTTGATGTTCAAGGATCAGATTGGACAGACTATGGAGGTTTACATAGACGATATGGTGGTAAAATCAAAAAAGGCTGAGGATCACCTAAGAGACTTGGAAGAAGCGTTCAATATCCTTGATAAACATAATATGAAACTTAATCCTTCTAAGTGTCATTTTGGTGTAAAGGCAGGTAAATTCTTAGGATATATGGTGACAAAGAGAGGCATTGAAGCCAGTCCAGAACAAATCAAAGCTATAGTTAACATCAAGTCCCCTGCCAATGCTAAGGACGTTCAGAGGTTAACAGGCAGGATTGCAGCCTTAAACAAATTCATATCTAAATCCTCAGAAAAGTGCAAGGAATTCTATGATATCCTAATGAAGAACAAGAAATTCGAGTGGACTGAGAAGCATGAAAATGCCTTAAAAGCTCTTAAGGATTACCTATCCTCAGCCCCAGCCTTGATGAAACCAGAAAAGGGAGATGTGTTATCCTTATACTTAGCGGTATCCTCAAAAGCAGTAAGTGCAGTCCTTGTTAATGATCACCAAGGTACACAACATCCTGTCTATTATGTAAGTAAGAGTTTACTTGATGCTGAATCCAGGTATTCACACTTAGAAAAAACTTATCCTTGCATTAATTATGGCATCTACTAAATTGAGACATTATTTTAAAACTAATGCCATTATTGTTAAAACTAATTTTCCAATTAAGAATGTCCTCAGGAAACCTGAAATGTCAGGAAGGATGGCCAAGTTGGCAGTGAAGATTAGTGCATATGATATAAGATATGAGCCCAGGACAGCCATTAATTCCCAAGCATTAGCCGACTTTGTGGCAGATTTCAGTAGTGATTTGCAAAAGGAAGCTGAGTTAGAAGTCCAGCAGCTAGAGGATACCAAGGATTCTTGGATACTCTATACTGATGGATCCTCAAATGTCAAAGGAACGGGGCTTGGAGTACTACTAAAATCGCCACAGGGGGACATAATACCCCATTCTATAGCTTGTGAGTTCCAAACCACTAACAATGAGGCTGAATATGAAGCCTTGATAGCTGGTTTGCAAATTGCTAAGCATATGAGGATCAGGTATCTTGAGGTACATGTAGATTCTTTGTTAATCACTAATCACTTTAATGGATCCTATGCTGTTAAAGGTGAAAAGTTAACCAAATATTTGGAGATAGTCAAAGAATTGGCACTCTCTTTTGTATCTTTTAGTTTGATACAGGTACCAAGGGAAGAGAATGCAGAGGCAGATGCATTAGCCAATTTAGGATCATCCTTGAAGATCCCGGAGGATATAAGTATCCCCATTATCCATATCCTAGCTCCTGCCATCGAGGATCACGTGGCTATGGAAATAGGAGAGGATTCTGCAATTATCCCTAGTGAGGATACTCAAACTCATCCAGGATCATGGATCCTCCCAATCATGAGATACATACAACATGGAGAGATTCCTACAGGAGAAAACCCTAGGGCTTTCAAAATTAAGGTATCTCAATTCACAATTTTAAATAATATGTTGTATAAACGATCTCTTACAGGACCATATTTAAGATGCATTGAGGATCCTGAAATCCAAGAAGTTTTAAAAGACTTCCATGAAGGAGATTGTGGAAACCACACTGGGGGCAGGGCATTATTTTCAAGGATCCTGAGGACAGGATACTATTGGCCAACTATGAAGAGAGATGCTGTGGAGTATGCTAAGAAGTGTGATCCTTGTCAGAGACACATCAATATCCTTCATCAACCGGCTGAATTATTACATCCTATATCCTCCACTTGGCCATTCATGAAATGGGGCATGGATATAGTTGGTAAGCTCCCTAAGGCTCCTGGTGGAAAAGTGTTCATGCTTGCTATGACTGATTACTTCTCCAAGTGGATAGAGGCTGAAGCTTTTGCCCAAGTCAGAGAAAAGGAAGTTATATCCTTCATTAAAAGAAATATTATAACTAGATTTGGTATTCCTTCTGAAATTATATGTGATAATGGTTCCCAATTCATTGGGGGCAGAACTACTAACTTTTGTGACAGCTGGGGGATTAAGATGATAACATCAACACCAGTCCACCCACAAGCTAATGGTCAGGCAGAATCCTCCAATAAGATCATCATCAACAATTTGAAGAAGAAGCTTGGATCCAAGAAAGGGAAATGGGCAGAAGAACTACCTTATGTGCTTTGGGCTAATAGGGCAACCCCTAAGAATGCTACAGGCCAAACTCCATTCTCTTTGGTATTTGGGGCAGAATCAGTGATCCCTACAGAAATGGTGGTTCCAACTGCTAGAACAAGTATTCGTGATCCTGAGGAAAATGATGAGAACTTGGTTCAAGACCTGGATACTATAGAAGAAATCAGAGATTTGGCAAGGATAAGGATGGCCAGTTATCAGCAAAGAATGGCTGGAGCCTACAACAAAAATGTCAGGATCAGGAGATTCCAAGTTGGTGATATGGTACTAAGGAAAGCATTTCAGAATACCACCAATCCTGCTGATGGAAAGTTGGCACCAAAATGGGAAGGACCTTACTTGATTGAAGCTGAAGCAGGAAAGGGGGCATATCGATTGCTAACAATGGAAGGTGATTTGCTACCCAGAGCCTGGAATGCTGTCCATTTGAAGAAATACTTCATGTGATAAGGATCCATGATCCTCACATGATAAATATCCTTAAATGATCCTTAAAGCACAGATGATCCTCATTTAGGTAACATTCTAATCTTAAACTATTTCATATCCTTATTTTCTCACAAAAGGATAAGGATCCCGCATCCTTTATCCTCCTTTCACGAGATTTTGAGTTTTGAAGGTTCAGGTACCCTTAGCAAAAGGATGATTATCTACAAAAGCAACCAGTTACTTGGGTTTGACCCCAGTTTCGCCAGTAGCGCATGATGATCCTGGTATAGTTCATGGCAGTGGGACCAGTACTCGTTTTAGGGGCTGATAATTCCATTGTACTGGCTATACCTAGGATCCTACGTATAATGGTAGACGTACCATACATCCGTTCTTAAGGTTCTAGCGTTTTCACGTTAGCTAAGGTTTTGGCATTCTCATGCCACTAAGTTTGGATAGTCGCCAGTTAGGGCCATACTCCAGTTTACATACGATCCTTGGGCTTGTCCCCAGTTATCCTTGGGCTTGTCCCCAGTTATCCTTGGGCTTGTCCCCAGTTGCTAACCTTTATCTTATAATAGCTTAGTCCCAAGTTATGTTCTATTTCAGGTCTTCAAAGTTAAGCGACCAAGGATCCTTGATCCTTACTTCTTACTAAGGTTTGTTCTATGGTTATCCTGTTTATAGTATTAACAGTTAGGATCCTAACTTGGATCCTCAGGTATGATCCTTAACTATTTTGATTTTATTTATTGATTATTTGAATAACCCTAATACTTTGACAACTGAACTCATGATCCTTAAAATACACCACTTTTTGAATTTTTCAACTATAGGATATTTGATCCTGGATCATATCCTAAATATTTTCTATGTAATTTGTTCAACTTTTCTTACTCAGACAAGTGTACATCAAAACAATTGAAAAATAAAATAACAACAAGGATGTCAACACAGGATATAGCCAAAAAGTTAAAGTCATTTTATTCACAAAAGCTTTAACCCTTTTTAGGTTGTCAAAATTACCTACCCCGAGCATCTACCAGCAATACGTGGCCCGTCCGCTGGGGTAGGTAAAGGGTGTCCATTGTTCTTAGGTTTTTCAAGTGCAGGAATCAAAAGACGGCATGATCACAATGGCTTCATCCCCCAAACAGAGGATCCCTCCACCATTTGTAATCCTACCTATTGTTCAAAGGATCATTCATGATCCTCAATCCTAGTTACTATTGTTTGAGTACAAACCAACCATTGTTCAATCAAAACATCATCAAAAGAAAAAACTACTACCAAATTTAAAAATTGGGCTCCGGCTACGTCTAAGAATGTCCATCATTGCTCAATCATGCAGCCTACACCTTCACTGCATCTTCATCCCCTCCAGCTTCTGTATCCTTCACCAGATCCTTTCCACTGCTTCCAGCCTCAATCGCCAAAACCTCCTCAACCTCCTCATCATCTTCCAGATCAGCTAACATCGCCTTCCAGCCCTCAACATCCCAGCTGCTTCTGTCGAAGTTAGGATCTTGAGCTTCCTGGGCCATCTTTAGTTTTGTCTGATACATTGTGATGGCAGCGGAGACCTTTGCACCTTCCACGAGCTCATGTTTCTCATAGTCAATGTCGATCAAGATTTTAGCTATCTGAGTCTTGGCATCTTTAAGGGCTTTTTCAAGATCAGCAATCTTAAGATCCTTGAGCACTGCAACTTGTTGGAGGTCAGCAATCTTCTTATCCAGCTCCTCAATGCTCCCCACGTAGTCTTCAATCTCAGCAAATTTCTGCAAAAAAGACAAAGCAATTCCAAATCAGATGATCCTCAAATGAGTAGGATACCTAGGCAGAATTGGTGATCCTCACGTCATTGAAGTATTCAAGGAACTGGTGGCGGATCAGTGGCAGGCCCTGTAGGTCCTCTGTATCAGAGGTTTTCCTCTTCTTGCCACCCCTTCCTTTAGTGGGTGCCTTGGGGATGGAGACGCTAGGGCTGGCAGTGGTCTTCTTCTTCCTGGATTGAACAGTATCAAGGTCGGTCATGTTGAACTGGGAGGCAGGTTTGGAAGATTTTCCGGCACCTACACATTCAAAGCAAGATAAGTATCTTTATCCTATTTCTATTTAACTATTTATTTAAATCTTTAAAGCATGATACTTACTTGACATGGTGACTGATCCTGAGGATACCTCTTGAGAATCCTGGGTGATTGTCTTGAATGATCTTGTTTCAGGGCCGAGTCTTCTAAAAACAGCAAGCCTTTCCTTGGTATCAGGAGATGGTATGAGATGTGAAACAGAGATAGCTGTATAACATAAAACAAAAGGGGGTTAGTGATCCTTATACAAAAACAAGACTACCTGGTGATCCTTCTCAGGATCCTCTGGCCTACCATGGGTGGACCATTTCCTTGGTAGATCCTTTCCGTTTGGAATGGTATCCCTTCTGACAAAGAAAAAGCGTCGTTTCCAGTTTGTATCGTTCTTGGTGGCCTTAAAAATGGGATGTTCTTCGCCGGGTTTTCGCTTAAACAGATATCGGTGGGATCCAAACGTTGTGAGATCATACATCTCTGCCAGTTCCGACATTCCTAAATCAATCCCTTCCTGCTCGATGATCCTTTCAAGGGTATATAAGACCCTCCAGATCATCGACATAGCCTGGATGTAAGAGATGCCGGTTAAGGAGAAAAAGGATTGGGTAAAAGTTGGAAAAGGATAGGTATATCCTATGGTGAATGGGGTAACTGGAAAGGCAACCCATGTCTCGGAAGTGTAGTCGCTCAGAACAGTGGGATCAAAGGGTTTGAAAAAGGCGTTTGCCGGAAAGCAGTGCCGGATTTTATCTACTTGTGCATCGTTAAAGCAACACCTTTCGTTCGCTGATTCTTTGATGATCCCTTGACTCCTCAAGGGGCTATCCTTCTGGTGATCCTTTGCGGGGGAGGACCGGAGCATCATTCTTAACGAGATGATGGTAAAGAAAGAAAAACAGAGTAAGTGAAAGAGAAGTAGGAAAAGAGATACCTGATTGATCTTCGGTTGAGAATTTAAAGGGAAGTTCTCTTGGATTTAAATGCAAATTGATCCTATCTCTAACTCCTATTTATAATGATGATTTGCAGGATTGTCACTTCGGTGACGTCAGGTTTGCAACGGCTAGTTATCCGTTAGTTTGTTGCGGATAAGATCAACAAAATACAACTCGTTTATTTACAATATAACTCCTTATATTTTGGGGGCAATTGTTAGGGGTGGATTTCTAAATGACCCGTGATCCTCAATTATTATCCTGCTTGGTGATCCTGACTTCTGTGTCAGTTAGTGATCCTCAGAAGTGCTTCAGGATCAGGATCATGGATCATCCTAAGGATCCTTATACTAATGATTGTCTGCTTTGAATTCGTAATTGTTTTGGAGGAGTATCAATTGGACTTGGTCTTGGCGATATTCCTGGAGTATATTCCTTGAAGTATTCCGCACGTGCTTGGCTGAAAATGGACGTTGTGGAGTCGTGGAGGACTTGCACGATTTGCGGACAATTAGTTACTTAGATATTTTCTAATTTAAAAGGGATGGCGAGCTAATTAGACAACACTTTTGGCTATTTTTGGGTACACACACACTCGTACAACTGCTCTCATCAATCTCGCTAACACACTTGGCGATTACACACATTTCTACACGATACACTATAGTGATCCTTGTACTTAGCTCGTTATCATCCGAAGTTGTAACAGATTGTTTGTTTAATATAAGCTGGTGATCGGTAGTTTCCATCACCCGGGGTTTTTTGTGCCGGAGATCAACTCTTGATCAAGGGCTTTTTCCCCGTATAAATCTTCGTGTCATTTGTTCATCATATTTCATAGTGATCCTTATTATTGTTCATCAATTCAAGCATCATACCCCGTAACAAAGAGTTTGGTTGCATTATCCTAGTCTGATTTTTGACCAAAACACCTGTATCTTGCAGTATTAGGGAATGCAGTAAGTGATGTTTTAGTAAAGGATCACGAAGGTCAGCAGTATCCTGTCTATTATGTTAGTAAAAGTTTATTAGATGCTGAAACTAGATATTCCCACTTAGAGAAATTGATATTGGCCATAGTTATGGCATCAACTAAGCTTAGACATTATTTCGAGACACATAGGATTAATGTTAAAACTAATTATCCTATAAAAAATGTGCTTAGAAAACCTGAGATGTCAGGTAGAATGGCTAAGTGGTCAGTAAAGTTAAGGGCCTATGATCTAGTATATGAACCTAGAAATACTATAAAGTCTCAGGCTCAAGCAGACTTTGTGGCTGATTTCAGTAGTGATATTCAAAATGAAGTAGACCTAGAAGTACAACAACTAGGAGAAACCTTAGAATCATGGACATTATATACTGATGGTGCATCTAATGTGAGAGGTGTAGGATTAGGTATACTACTAAAATCGCCACAGGGGGACATCTTACCCCAGGCTATTAGGTGTGAATTTCCTGCCACTAATAATGAAGCAGAATGTGAAGCTATGATTGCAGGATTAGTGTTGGCCAATAACTTGAATATTAAAAATTTGCAAGTATATGTTGATTCATTGTTAATTACTAACCATTTCAATGGATCCTATGCAGACAAAGGTGAAAGATTAATCGAATATCTTGAAATTGTCAAAAAATTAGCAGGATATTTCAAAGTTGTTACACTTGAACAGGTACCAAGAGAGGATAATGCTGAAGCAGATGCTTTGGCAAATCTGGGATATACAATCAGGATACCGGAAGGAACTCAAATACCAGTACTACATATCCTGTATCCTGCGATGGAACAATTCAAGCCTTAGAATAAGGAAGTATCAAGTATCTAGGATCCTGACGATGAGTATCCTGAGAAGAATCCTGAGTCATGGACAGCTCCGATCATAAAATACCTTAAAGAAGGAGACATCCCAAAGGATGAGAATCCTAAGGCTTTCAGGATTAAGGTATCTCGTTTTACTATTATAAATGATGTTTTGTATAAAAAGTTTCTTGCAGGACCATACTTAAGGTGCTTGGAAGATCCTGAGACCAAGGAGGTACTTCAGGATATCCATGAAGGAGATTGTGGCAACCATACTGGGGGTAGATCACTATTCTCGAAGGTGCTAAGAACATGATACTATTGGCTGACAATGAGGAAAGATGCAGCAGAATATGCTCGAAGATGTGATGCATGTCAAAGGCACAGCAATATACTACATCAGCCTGCTGAGCCACTATATCCTATTATTTCTCCTTGGCCATTCATGAAATGGGGTATGGACATAGTGGGAAAACTACCTAAGGCTCCAGGAGGAAAAGTTTTTATGCTAGCAATGACAGACTATTTTTCCAAATGGGTTGACGCTGAGGCATTTGTTCAAGTCAGAGATCAAGAAGTAGTATCTTTCATAAAGAGGAATATCCTGACTAGGTTTGGGGTACCAGCTGAGATAATCTGTGATAATGGCTCTCAGTTTATCAGTAAGAGGACTACTGATTTTTGCAAAAGTTGGGGAATAAAGATGATTACATCCACTTCTGTACATCCTCAAGCAAATGGACAAGCAGAATCCTCAAACATGATAATTGTCAACAATTTGAAGAAAAGACTAGGGGCTAAGAAAGGAAGATGGACAGAATAATTACCCTTTGTCTTATGGGCTGATAGAACAATAGTAAAAAGTGCAACGAGACAAACCCCATTTTCCTTGGTGTCTGGGGCAGAAGCAGTGATCCCGACAGAGATGGTGATACGTACAGCAAGATCGAGCCTCCGGGATCCTGAGGCAAATCCTGAAGCCCTGTGCCAAGAATTAGACACGGTGGATGAAACAAGAGATGCGACAAAGCTGAGGATGGCAGCATATTAACAGAGGATATCCAGAGCATATAACAAGAATCTAAGGACTAGAAGGTTCCAAGTTGGAGATTGGGTGTTAAGGAGGGCTTTTCAGAATACTACTAATCATGCTAATGGGAAGCTTGCCCCAAATTGGGAAGGGCCTTATGAAGTTGAATCAGAATCTAGGAAATGAGCATACCGACTCAAGAATATGGAAGGGAATATGCTACCAAGATCCTGGAATGCCATACACCTTAAGCTCTATTTCAAGTGAGTTTAGAATTTAGTTTCTAACTCAGGATGGTATGAATTCTATCTCTTTTAAATATGTTTGAGTTTATTCTTTTGAACCCAATACTAACTTAAGCATCGGAAGGGTGTTAGCCAGGCTAACACCCACCTTAGTTTGAAGGTGTTTTGTAGGATATGTTTCAGGATATTACTCTAGGATATATGCTCAAGATAAACCGAAAGATTAGAGGATTGCCCCCCTCTCACGTTTAAGGGATCCTTATCCCTTCAAAGGTTTAAAGGTATTCACCTTTCTCTCGAATTGGGTTTAAACACCCCGCCTGGAGCGCAAGATATTCAGGGATAGTTCAAGATAGCGGGACCAGTTCATGTAAAAGTGGCTGACAATTTTGTCACACCCCCAAAATCCACCTGCGGAATACCACCGTTTGGAGGCGTGACTGACCAGGATCCAGCCACCAATCATATTGAACAAGCATGTAAGTGATAATAAAAATCCAACCAATATAATTGGTGTCCAAACAAAACATAGTTTAAGTTGCAAGCGGAAGCATAACGTTAAAACCAAAACATAAGTTTAATTGTTCAAAGTTTAACATGGCACACAGCTGTCCATGCCCCACAACGACTCCCTCCCATGCAAGCTCCAGCTAAGTACCTATTGACCTGCAAAGCATGTAGTAACGAGTCAACAACAAGTTGAGTGAGTTCACAGTTGAGTGTTCGTTTTAGGTTGTTTCGAAAACAGTTTCCTTTATCTGGCATCCTGCCGTGGGGGTTACCCCATAGTTTGAAAATGTGACTTGTTTATTCCCGGTTACTCTGGCAATCCAGCCGTGGGGGCTACCCCTTGTTAGTTATCTGGCATTTCGGCCGTGGGGGCTACCCCATGTATACACTAGACTCGTTACCATATCGACTGCTGACTGTAGTCATGTTTATGTGCCCTGAAACTGTCAATGTCTATCATCATTGACGTGCCCCAGATCCATTAGTTCACGCCCGTCCTCTGCGGCACGGTGTGAGGTTTGTCAGACCTAAATAGCACTATCTAACTAATGACCCGCTCGCCATTGGCCCGGCGATTAAGTCGATATAAAAAGGAGGGACTTCGTGATAGAGTTTTGGTCTAGTACGAGTTATTTGTCCATGAGGACGAGGAATTACATTCCTAAACCAATGCTGTCCTACCCAAGGAGGACGAGGAACCCACGTTCCTTAACCCCATTCCCAGCCCAGGGAATCCCATGCTTTGTAGAGGGTGTGAACTCACCTTGGTTTGCTCGGCAGATACACAGAAGGTCAAGTCTAGATGCTAGTGGTCAATCATGTCCTAACATAGTTGTACCGTACACGTCAGGTTCGTATTTAGGTAGTGCACGTATGTTTCTACACGTTTGCTAGCACATTGCATGCAAGTATCATTCATGGCATACACGTATAAACATGGCGGTCTACAATAATACCTATGGGTTGAACAGTAGCATGTATATAAGTAAACAAAGCCCAAAAGTCCGGCCCAAATCCTAAGCCCGTAACAATGTGCAGGTCCAAATCAGAAAGAGTGTAATCGTGGTCTCGAGTCGAGACTGTGCGGTCTCTAGTCGAGACAGTGCGGTCTCGAGTTGTAGCCCACGAGCTCTAGAGTCGCAACCGAGGAGGTCTCGGGTCATGCATGTATTGGTCTCGAGTCGCAACCGGACTCGCAACCCTGGTCTCGTGTTATGATGTGTTGTGTGCTGATAATGCGTGGTCTCGAGTCATGTTGTTTTGTGCTGATGTCGTGTGGTCTCGAGTCAAGACTAGGGGTTCTCGTCTCGCAACCTGAGTCGCAAACTGCAGTTTCGAGTTATCATGTTCCTGGTCTCGAGTCGAAACCAGAGGTCTCGACTGGACATCAGCTGATCCTACACAGTGTACTATCCAATAGAGTTTCCATTTCATGCAACCTTATGTACTATCCATAAAAACATGTTTTCTTGTCTAACAATTTACTAAAATGGATCAAACAAGTATTTTTCAAATGTTCAAAGCATGTTCATATCATATTCAAGTTGTTCTTCATGTATTCAAGTTATTCATCATCATCATTCATATAAACCAAAATCATGAACAACAACTTATCAACACTAACATGCACCCTATGATATCAACACAATGAATCATCCTAATCGTGAACATACCACAGCCGACTACAAGCATTCGGTTTCCATTCATCCATCAATCCAACTTGTATCAATCATCCAAACCCATATAGAGCCGATAACACTCATTCATAGTCAAGCATACATTATTCATCCTAACATAATCAATACATTATCATATAATCATCATAATTCGAATACAAACACACAATATGAAACACTTATGAATCGATTACTTGAACACTAACTCATCATGTATTGTTTACTAATCAATGTATAAAATCATATAAATCAAAACATCATTTGACACAACACCAAATCATGAATCACTAACCGGTTCAAGTGTGGGTTCAAAGGTGTGTATGAAGCTTCCAAATGGGTGTGTGTGTGTGTGTGAGCGGATCCGAGAGCTCTTTGTGGTCGCCGGTTGAATCCGAGAAGAAGGAGAGGAGAGGTGATGTTTGATTTTTAGGGTTTTAGTGAGAGAGGAGGTAGGAGTGTGTGTGTAGGAGAGTGTGTGTAGTTGCCCCAAAGATGGTAATGTTGGCTAACAACAAGGTTATATACTTGTTCCACATTGGTGCACCCTAATGGGCTTCGGGAAGACGAAAGGGGTGCGTGGCCCGATCCGGCCCAACTGTTACTGTTCACTCGAGACCGCGTGGTCTCGAGTCGGGTCCTTGGTTCTCGGCTCACTTAAACATATACACATACTATACATACAAGCATACATATAAACATAACACATAATCGCATAGAATGTTCACTTATTTCATTAAACCAACAAGTTAACTAGTCACATAACGTTCAAGCATGTTACAACGAGATACAACGAAAGGTTCTAAATTTCGAGTTGTCACATCATCCCCAAGTTGAAAGAAATTTCGTCCCAAAATTTGGTAAGCACTCACTGAGGAAGCTAGTTAAGTTGTATGGTTTTCCTGGTTTTCCTGGGGTGTCACATCCACCCCCCGTTGATCTGGAATTTCGTCCCGAAATTCCGTAGCTTCAGCCTCAGTAGTGGTTGTACTGTTTGCAAACAGTTGGGGATACTTTTGTTTCATCCGATCTTCACGTTCCCAGGTGAACTCTGGGCCGCGACGTGAGTTCCAACGAACTCGAACGAGAGGTATTCTAGTGCTCTTGAGGACCTTAACATCCTGGTCCGTGATTTCAACTGGTTCCTCGACGAATCGTAACTGCCCGTCGATAGTGAGTTCCTTCAGAGGAACTATGTGGGTCTCATCTGACAGACACTTCTTCAGATTTGACACGTGGAAAACGTTGTGAACTGCACCGAGTTCTGCTGGTAAGTTCAGTCTGTAGGCCACCCTGCCTATTTTCTCGATGATTTCAAAAGGTCCGACGTATCGTGGGTTAAGTTTGCCTCGTTTACCAAAACGAACGACACCCTTCCAGGGTGAAACTTTGAGTAGTACCCGCTCCCCAACCTGGAGCTCTAGTTGTTTCCTGCCCTTATCGGCGTAGACTTTCTGACGGTCACGAGCTGCCGCCATGCGTCGTCGGATTTGAGCAATTCGTTCAGTTGTGTCTACCACATGTTCTGGACCAGTGATCTGACTATCTCCCACCTCTGCCCAACAAAGAGGTGACCGGCATTTACGCCCGTACAATGCCTCAAACGGAGCAGCTTTAATGCTGGTGTAGTAGGTGTTATTGTACGAGAATTCTACAAGTGGCAGATGCTTTTCCCAGCTGTTGCCAAAGTCGATTACACATGCACGAAGCATGTCTTCTAAGGTTTGAATAGTGCGCTCGGACTGCCCGTCCGTCTGAGGGTGATACGCTGTGCTCATGTCTAATCGTGAGCCAAAGGATTTGTGCATCGCTTGCCACAGCTCTAAAGTAAAACGTGCATCTCGATCCGAGATAATAGAGGTGGGCACCCCGTGCCTCGGGACAACTTCCTTGAGGTATACTTCTGCAAGAGTTGAGAATTTATCCGTTTCTTTGATAGCTAAGAAGTGTGCGGACTTTGTGAGTCGATCCACGATCACCCAAATAGTATCATTTCCGCGCTGGGATCTAGGCAGGCCAGTAACGAAATCCATGGAAATTTGCTCCCATTTCCATTGAGGTATCTCTGGTTGTTGGAGTAGGCCTGAGGGTTTCTGGTATTCAGACTTGACTCTCGCACAAGTCAAACACTTGCTGACGTAGGTTGCTATGTGGGCCTTCATGCTAGGCCACCAATACGTAGTTTTGATATCGTGGTACATCTTATCCGAACCAGGGTGTACCGAGTAGCGAGACTTGTGTGCTTCATCCATCACAAGTTCTCGTAAGTTGCCATAGAGTGGGACCCAAATGCGCCCCGTTACGTAGTAAGCACCGTCTTCCTTCTGTTCCATGCGTTGCCTTGAGCCGCGTAGGGCTTCAGCCCTGACGTTTTCTGGTTTCAATGCTTTTATCTGAGCATCCCGTATCTGAGAAGGAAGACTAGAATGTATAGTGAGTTGCAATGCTCGCACGCGCCTAGGCGTGGTGTCCTTTCGACTGAGGGCATCAGCCACCACATTGGCTTTGCCAGGATGGTACTTGATTGCACATTCGTAATCGTTTAACAACTCGACCCATCGTCGTTGACGCATGTTTAGCTCTTTCTGCTTGAAGATGTGCTCGAGGCTCCTGTGGTCGGTGTAAATGGTGCACTTGGTACCGTATAGATAATGCCTCCATATCTTAAGTGCAAAAACAACAGCTCCCAGCTCTAAATCATGTGTAGTATAGTTCTTTTCATGAACCTTAAGTTGGCGTGAGGCGTAAGCTATAACTTTATCTCGTTGCATCAATACACAACCAAGACCCTGAATTGATGCGTCGCAGTAGACCACAAAATCGTTCGTGCCCTCTAGCAATGAAAGGATTGGTGCGCTGCAAAGTCTATCCTTTAAATGCTGAAATGCTAACTCCTGTGTACTCCCCCATCGATAAACAACGCCTTTCTGCGTCAGTGAGGTGAGAGGCTGTGCAATCTTGGAAAAATCCTTAATGAATCTCCTGTAGTAACCTGCCAAACCCAAAAATTGGCGAATTTCCATTGGTGTACGAGGTGCAGGCTAATTCTTTATCGAGTCTACCTTGGATGGATCAACGTGAATCCCATCCTTGTTCACCACATGGCCTAAGAAATGGACTTCTCGAAGCCAGAAGTCGCAATTTGAAAACTTGGCGTATAGCCGTTCTGCTCGAAGGAGTTCCAAAATGAGTCGTAGATGTTGCTCATGCTCCTCCTGACTCTTAGAATAGATCAGGATGTCGTCGATGAAGACTATGACGAACTTGTCCAGGTAAGGCTTGCACACTCGATTCATTAAGTCCATGAAAATCGTAGGTGCGTTTTTCAGCCCGAAAGGCATGACCAAAAACTCATAGTGTCCATATCGGGTTCTAAAGGCTGTTTTGGAGACGTCCTCCTCTCGGACTCTCAGCTGGTGATATCCCGACCTCAAGTCAATCTTTGAATAGTAGCTCGACCCTTGCAGCTGGTCGAACAAGTCATCAATACGTGGTAGAGGATAACGATTCTTCACCGTCACCTTGTTGAGTTCACGGTAGTCGATGCACATTTTGAAGGTACCGTCTTTCTTCTTCACAAATAGCACTGGAGCTCCCCAGGGCGATGAGCTAGGGTGAATGAAACCCTTATCCAAGAGTTCTTGTAGTTGCGTGGAGAGTTCTTCCAACTCTGATGGGGCTAATCGATAAGGTGCACGAGCTATAGGCGCAGCTCCAGGAGCTAGTTCAATCTGAAACTCGACTTGGCGATGGGGCGGAAGACCAGGTAATTCCTCGGGAAATACCTCAGGATAGTCGCGTACAACTGGAAAATCTTCTAGCTTCTTCTCTTTCTCCGAGGTGTCAGTAACGAGAGTCAAAATGGCGATGTGGCCCTTTCTCAAATATTTCTGGGCCTTAAGGAGAGAGATTACGTTCTCAACAGCACTCCTCCTGTCGCCACGAATCATGAGAGGTTCACCACTGGAACCAGGAATACGGACAATCTTCTCGTTACAAAGAATCTCTGCTCGGTGTTGGGATAACCAATCCATCCCAATGACAACGTCGAAACTACCCAAGACGATAGGAATAAGGTCGATAGAGAAGGTCTGGTTAGCAAGAACGAGTTTACAACCCTTGACTACGTGTGTGGCCTCTAAACTCTTACCGTTTGCTAGCTCTACAATGTGCTTGTTGTTCAAAGGTGTTGGAATACGCTTAAGCATTCGACTAACTTCTAGTGACATGTAGCTAGTATCGGCACCCGAATCAAATAAAACTGTAACATAAAAGTCGTCGAGAAGGAACTTACCCGCCACAACATTGGGGTCGTTCCTTGCTTCACCTTGGCCAATCACGAACGCCCGCCCCCTGGCACCATTGTTGTTGTTGTTCCCATTGTTACCATTTCCCTGATTATTGTTATTGTTGTTGTTGTTGTTGTTGTTCTGGTTCCTGTTCAGTTGGGGGCAATCTTTCTTGAAGTGGCCTTCAGCTCCACACTGAAAGCACCCTTTGTTATCAACTTGCTGCTGCTGACGTAGGTTCTGTTGGGCTTGCTGACGATTCTGATTGGCGGGGTACAAGCTCCTGCAATCCTTTGCAGGGTGACCTGGCTTATTGCATCGATGACAGTTACCCCTGGTGCATGGCCCGCTGTGGTGCAGGCTGCAGTGATTGCATTTGGGGTGATTCCCTTCGTACCCACCATGACTTTGACCACCAGATGATTGCTGACTAGGGCTCTTGTAGTCGTCAGTCTTTCTCTGCTGAGACTGAGACTGGACAGAGGTAGAACCCTTACTTGAAGCTCCATCCCATTTCTGTTTGCTGTCACCAAGAGCACCTGAAGTAGTTGCAGCACCTATGCGTTTTGGTAGCCTGTTCTGCTCCACCGCCTGATCCGTGAGACGGTGCACCAATTGGACAACTTGCTGGATGGTGGCGAGGTTTGCTGAAGTCACATGACTTTGGATTTCTGGCACTAAGCCCTTGAGAAATAGTTCGACGCGTTTGATGGGAGGATCCACCATAGTAGGACACAGAATTGCCAGTTCGTTCGACCTTTTCACATAAGCTTCAATCTCTGACCCCGTCATCTTGAGGTTGAAGAACTCTACCTCCAGTTTGTGAATCTCATCACGGTTGCAGTACTCCTCTTTGATCATTTCCTTAAAGTTGTTCCATGGGGTGGCGTTAGCAGCAACCAACCCCAGCATTTGAACCTGAGCGTTCCACCACGTGAGCGCTAAACCCTCGAGAGTACCGGTAGCATACTTCACCCTGCGTTCCTCAGGGCATTCACACATTTCGAACACAGATTCCAGTTTCTCAAACCAGTGGAGGAGGCCTACGGCTCCTTCAGTGCCGCTAAAAGTAGTTGGTCGGCAGTCCATGAAAGTTTTAAAAGTGCACACAGCTGGCTGAACATGCTGACCTATCGAGGGTGAAAGAAAAGACAGAGTTTAACACATAGGTTGGTTCACGAGAGTAGGATCTAAAGATCATAGAATGGGTTTGGACTGCAGGATATACCTCCTGCGTGTGCAGCTGCCAGTGCCGCAGCAACTCGTTCGTTAATCAGAGCCGTCAACTAGGCTTGTGTCATGTTTACGCGTCCAGACATGATCTTCACATCAAGAGGAACGTGAGTGAGAGGGGTTCGCGAAAATGCGATGACAGAAGAGA
>JARYGA010008850.1:0-23132 GCA_030545235.1 Helianthus tuberosus | reverse complement strand
TTGGGCCATTCAAAATCCTGGAGCGGATCGGTAAAGTCGCTTACAAGCTTGAGTTACCTGCTGAGTTGGGTAATGTTCACGATGTCTTTCACGTTTCGCAGTTGAAGAAGTGTTTGTCTGGTGAGACACTGGTTGTGCCATTTCAAGAGCTGAAGATTGACGACAAGTTGCAGTTTGTCGAAGAGCCTATTGAGATCATGGATCGGGAGGTCAAGGTGCATAAACATAGTTGTATTCCGATTGTGAGAGTTCGTTGGAACTCAAGGCATGGACCGGAGTTCACGTGGGAGCATGAGGATCAGAAGAAGCTTAAGTATCCTCAACTATTTCCTAATGATCAATCTAAACCTGGTACTACTGGTGAATTTTGGGACGAAATTCCTCTTCAAGTTGGGGATGATGTGGCACCTGAGCAAAATCCGCAACAATCTTGATTTCTCACTTCACTCCTTCATGCTTACTTGTCAAATTTCGGGACGAAATTTCTTTCAAGTTGGGGATGATGTGACAACCCGAAGTTTCATAGTTAGTGTCTTCGATGGTGTGATTTCCCCGTTGTTGTTTTAAATCTATTTATTCGACCCGTGACCCTGTTTAACGTGCTAATATATGTTTGGTAGTTGTGTGGTGTGTGTGTGTGTGTGTGTAGCGGGTCAGTCTCCATAATGTGCTTACGATTGGGCCGGCTTGTTCGATTAACAAACCCTAGACATAAGAGATCGGACATGGCCCAAACATGGCATGTAGCATCAACCGGCCCAACTACTGTTTTTGTAACATGTAAGATTGGCCCAAGTCACTAGTTGTTTAGCTAATATAGGTGGCCTATTTCTTTATCCATTTAACTACATGTATACGTGAACATCACAACTCCAAAACAAACCCTATCTACCTCTTGTGCGACGGCAGCAGACCTCAAGACCCCCCCCCCTTTCGATACTCTATCTCAACTGGTGCTCTCGGTTAGTCTTGTGCCTACCATCCGTTGTGTTTATAAAGTTTATGCTAATTGATTGTGTTATGTCGAATTATTACTTATGAAAATAGTACTGATGAAAACCATGTGGTTCGGACTGTGTGATGTGATTTCTTGGTAACTCCTGTGATTGCGTATAAGGAAATATGTAGACAATGTTAATGATGAATGCATGTGACTACTTGTAGGTGATGAATAGATGGATTAGGGTTTATGCTAGTATAAATTATTTATGATGAAACAAATTAGAATGGCATGTGTTAATAAATGGAATGGCAGCCACTAACTTCATTGGCCAATGATATTTGTAGGCACATAACAATTGTCGGCCACTTGTATTTTGTTTGATTCTCAATTGTCAAAACCCATGTGATTGACATAATCAAACAATATGGTTATAATAATGATGAATGTTATGGTTTAAATAATGAATCTGTATTTGGTAGAAAGTATGTTAGATGGTATCTAGATTATGCGAACAATAATCTGATTAAGGTCTGATATAATCTCGGCAATTAGAAAGGGTTCGGTATAAGGGACTGATCGGTGAATTGAGCGATGGTTAGGGTGTATGATGTTTGTCGAAACTGCTAAATACGTGCATGAGCCGTGTTAGACGATTCGGATCTCTATTGGATTCGAATGTGTTAATGACAAACTGTTTGCAAGTTAGTAATTGTTAAGGGGTTCGATTCATGATTCTTGATTTATGTGATGTTTTGTGATTTGATTGGTAGCAAACTTTAGTCCAAGGGTAGGCATACAAGATGATCAACGATCAATTAGAATTGTTGTGTTAGTTGTTTTGATTTGAGCATTAATTTGGAGATGATTGCACTTTTTCTAATTATCCAAATAAAAAGGAAGTGTGGATCGGCCCAGTTAAGAATTAAACAGAATTTAGAGTTTAACCCATGCATATGTAGGCATGTCTTCATGGGCCAAAGACTTTGATGTTAGTGGTCAGAATTCTATATAAATTATATGTTAGTAATTGTGATTTATAAGTCTGTATAAGAGGTTCTTGGCTGCTTCGTGTAGATGATGTTATGTAATCACATTACCAATTCACAGTGAATTGTTTTCTAAAAGATTATGCCTATGAAACATGAGATGTAATTCATTAATTATATGAAACAATATAATTGATTCTTGCCGCACGATTTGGGATATAATTATGCGAGTACTAGTTAGTCAAATTCACATGTGGGGTTCTCGTTTCTGTGTGCATTGTACTTTAACACGTTAATCTGGGATCACATTTAAACATTCGAATGTTTGGATACAGTTAGGGCGCACAACCCTATTCGTATACTCACTGATATGATATTTTCACCCTAGGTCGCGAGTAACGGACTTAATCATTAATTAACGTTGAACGTACGATAACATACCAAGCAAATCAAAGGTGAGTTCACTACTTTTGAGCATGCGTCCCGGTGGTTGGGACAGTCAGTTGGTATCCCGGGGAGGGATAAGTCTTTTGGGTAAAAACTGGTATATATTTGATAATATTCTCATCCTATCATTCTTAAGTCCCATCTTTTGTTACCGGGGAGGTAACGGGGTATTAGTTGGTGGCGCTACTTAGGTTTGGCACCCTCACGCTGTACCGGGGAGGACGGTTGTGAACTAATTACCCAGTCGGGCCCAGTGCTTTGAATGGAGCACTGGGGAAAGGGCAAAACATACATCAGGAGCCGTCTTGTTCAGTATCGAGATATTATCAATATTACTTACTTATGTTAATGAACTGTTTTAAACACTTGGTAACAAACGTTTTCATAAACTGTGAACTCCCCAGCTTTGTCTGATACACTTGTTGCATGCTCGCAGGTCGTTAGGTATCTTGGATGTGGAAACTTGCTGTCTGGAGGCGCATGAGTGGTCATGGGTCGACTGAAGGGACTCATGTGATTACTTGTTTATTATTTTACATTGGTTTTTGAACAACATAGTTATGGTTTGTTATTTGCTTCCGCTGAACATATTGGTTTTCGAATAAACTTGTGAGGGTATTTTATGAATGATTTGAGAACTTTATTTTGAGACTTGTATGGGTTCAATGTAATTAGTGGCTCATTGTCAGTACGTCACACGCCTATCAGGGACACTCCCTAGGTGGTATTTTTGGGGGTGTGACAAGCGCGAAAAGCTTAATCCACGTTACGTCGGGCCGTTCAAATTCTGGAACGAATCGATAAGGTGGCCTACAAACTCGAGTTACCTGATGAATTGGGTAACGTTCACAATGTCTTTCATGTTTCGAACCTAAAGAAGTGTTTGTCTGATGAAACACTTGTGGTACCGCTTCAAGAACTGAAAATCGACGATAAGTTGCAGTTTATTGAAGAACCTATTGAAATCATGGACCGGGAAGTTAAGGTTCGTAAACACAGTCGAATCCCAATCGTGAGAGTTCATTGGAACTCAAGAATTGGACCAGAGTTCACGTGGGAACGCGAGGATCAGATGAAGCTCAAGTATCCTCAATTGTTCAAAACTGCTGAGTCAAAGTCGGATGAGCCTGGTGAATTTCGGCGAAATTCCCTTTCAAGTTGGGGATGATGTGGCACCTGAGGAAAATCCACAGTCATCTTAATCTGTTACTTCATTTCTCTGGTACTGCTTACCAAATTTCGGGACGAAATTTCTTTCAAGTTGGGGATGATATGACAATCCTGGTTTTTTTAAGGTCTTTTACTATGTATCATGGTCTTCACGTTCCGTTTGCGTTGTAACTGTGTGCTCATTACGTGGAATAATAAATATGTTTGATTTAGTTGTATTATTAAAAGCTGCTATACGTTAAGCGATTACGTTTCTTGAGGTTTACCCATATACGAGTTATGGGTCGCACACCCCTTGTCTCTGCCACACTTCTTGTGCTTTTGTTCTTGACCCAACCCACCACCGAGTCCAAGTCGAGCCCAACCCGTGCTAGATGTGTGTATGCATGGGTATATGCAAGGTTGGAGAACTCGCTAGTCGCTAGCGGGTCGGTGAGGTAGGGACTAGCGACTACTCGGGATTACTCGTGATTACTCGGGTTTAATCGGATCGGGAATTTTATATGTATATTTTTTTATTTTTATAAATATGTATATATATACTCACACATCCGGTTGATTCCATAGATGCCATAACTAAACAACACGTCTACACCAAAAAAATCATCAATTCAGTACAGCTTTCACAAGATATTCACTAATGTAAGTCTGTAACAAACTACAATCATCAACTGTAAGAATATTGAATATTCACTAATGTAAACTAATGTAACTATTTGTAAGAAAAATCATCAAGTCCACTATAAACTATTAACATCAATCCACTGTAAACTGTAAACTATTAACATCAATCCACTGAAACAATCAATTGGCCAACTGTAAACTATTAACATCAATCCACTGAAACAAATCAACAATCAATCGGCCAACTGTAAACTATATCAATCAATCCGCCAACTGTAACAATCCACTGAAACTTAGTTATCCATTAACATCAATCAATTAAAGTAAACTATTACCTGTTGGATTGGAGTATGGAAGAACCGAAGGAAGAAAGGTCCCCCGGAGAAGGAAGCAAGGTCTGCCGGAGAAGGAAGCAAGGCCGCCGGAGAAGGAGTCGCCGTTGTCGCTGATGTCTCCGAAGTCGCCGGTCACTTTTGTAGAGATTTTAGGCCAAGAGTAGTTGCTATCTTGCTGATAATAGAGGAATAAAAGTGATTTACTGATTGTAGGGCATAAGAAAATGGGCTAATTTTTCATTTTGGGCCACTTTTGCAATCAAATTAGATGGGCCGACTAGCAGTGATTTTCACCGGCTTTGACCGACTAGCGATTTTTTCACTGATTAGTGAAAAATTACTCAGTAGAGGTCCGACTAGCGACTAGTCGCCGATTAATCGCCGACTAGTCGCGATTTTTGCAACACTGGGTATATGCATGCAACTCATTTCTAAAACCATTGGCAAACCCTAAAAACTCCTCTCCAAACACTCGAGACCGACGACAGCCCCTTCATTTGAAGCCTTCTCTTTTCGAAGCTCTACCTTGTATTCCAGGCATCCTCTACTTGATCTCACGGTTAGTGCGCTGCCATTGTTTGATTCGACTCCTTGATTCTACTTGATTATATTTATGTGTATCGGTTAATGTTTGTAAACATGAGAAATAATCTATATTTAGGACTTGTTAGAACTCGGTTGAATATGGTTTGATATGCATGACGGTAATCGATGTTAATGGATTTGATAGTTTGATTTTGACGATGAGTTATGATTTCATGAATCTGATTTACACGATGATGAGGATGTTAATGACTGGATTAGAATTCTGATTATGTATGCTTAAGAATTATGTGAAACGATGTTAATGTGTTACGATACTAGTATTGATGATGAACGGCAATTAGGGTTTGTATGAATGGAAATAATAACTGCTAAATCATGTTGTTTGATCTGATGAAACATGCCAAAATTTGTTAACTGATGTTACGAGATTAATGGGGAATAAAGGAGGAAATCGGTTACAGTGTTGTGGTCTCAACAGAGGTTGCGACTCGCAATCTTCGGTTTCGACTGGACACCTTCGTGGTTTCGACTCATCATTAAAGATCACAAAGTAGCAAGACTCGAGACCAGCTGGTTGCGAGTCGAGACCAGCTCGACCCTAACTCGAGATCTGACCCGAGACCTGACTCGAGACCAAGAGGTCTCGGCTGTTTTGGTCAAAAATTACTGAAGCAATTAAGTGATCAAATTAGTTAAGTGAGGTAGTGTGCTAAAAATGTGTATACAAATATGCTAATTTAGTTGTTTGTAAAAACAGTTTTCAGGATACGGCTTAGGATATCGAGCTGTATCTATAATCAAACAATGAGCAAAAAGGTAAAGGGTGACACGGGATGTACGAGGAAAGCCCTTGATCAATCTAGATCGCCGGTACAAAACCTCGGGAGCTGACAATCGCAGCTGCCTTGTTCTTCCTATTACTTCAAATATCAGAATACAGTGCAGGACATGATGCGGATCAACTAAGTGTTACAATGCGATTTGGATACAAGTGTAAGTGTGTTGTGAGTGTTTGCAGCTAGAGAGAAAGAGAGTTCGAGAGATTGTGTGTCCTTATCTGATCCGATCAATCCTATTTATAGTAAAACAAAACTAACTAACTAGCCTACAAATCCGGGATATAACGAATATTCCCTTTGTGAACGTTGTAGTCCACGTCTTCCGGCTTCAACGTTCATATTCCAACAGATTTGCCCGAGTCTTTGGGAGAAGGAGTCCATTTGAATGTTATAGACTTGCACCATTAACCTGCACGTGAATTAATTAGCCACTACCAGGATACCATATCAGGATGTTGCCAATATCTTGATCCGGTATCCTGATTATAAACAAAAGAAACACAGTCAGAATATTATTCAGGATACATGAGCAAAAAACCACCCATAACAATTGTCCCCAAAATATATCGGTTGGTGTACCAATTCCAACGGATATATTTTAAAGCTTATCTCGTGATTCGAGGTTATTAAGTTGAAACGAGGGTTGAGATAACATTGTGCAACTTCCAACGCGGTTTACACTCAATGGCTATCTATTACGCCCCTATATCTTCTCTCTTTCTGTTTGAAAACCAAATATCATCAACAGAATCTCCAGGTAATTATTCATTCTTCCTTCCCTTCTTGCTAATCTCTTCATTCTACTCCCAATGGCAACTAGAACCCGTTCTCATACTGGTGAATCGACGGATACCTTCCTCCAACAAAACCTTCTCAAGAACCCCGAGAAGGAAATCTGTGCCTTCGAGAATGCAGATATCGCAGCGTTGAGAGCCTCCGGCGCCTTTCCAGACAGTGCGATTATCAAACCATTCGATCGGTCAGTTCGATCGGATGTTTCGTCTGCCGATTGGGTCTGTTTTCTGGCATATCCTGTCTTGCTAGGCTTTCGGTATCCTTTTCCCGAATTCATGATGCAATTTTTTCGAACCACCGGTCTTTGCTTTGCCCAAACAATGCCCATGGTTTGGAGGGTACTGATCGTACTTAACCAAATAAAAAACCTCCACATTCCTGACCTCTGCATCGAGGATATTCTGATCGCCTATCGTCTCCGATCACATGGTTCTAGCCGGTTTTTACTCTTTTCTACTTCCAGTAAACCCCTCATTCTCAAAGCCACCAAAAAACGAGGATGGATGACAACAGAAGTTCTTCTTCGTTAAGCAAGATTCCATCTATGAGGGTGCTAGCCTCCCGGTGGAGTGGTTAACCACCGGTAGGGTTTAGGGTTTCAAGAATATCCCCAAATACCTCTCGGGCCTATATCCTGTGCTGATACTTTTTTATTTGGCCTTTATACAGTGAACTTCAGAGAAGTAGCCCCTCCTACTGAAGAATCTGAAAGAAGAATCAAAACGATTTACTGGTTACCGGAAGGGGATAGGAGCTTTTCCACACACCTCCCAAGTTCCAGTCAATATTCATCGTCTGATATGTCTGGTAAGAGTTATTCTGCAAATGATTGATTAGCGTAATATAATGAAAGAGTAGAAAAGATTTAGAACTTCTCCTTTTATGCAGCACCAGCCAAAATCCCAGAAGTTTTTGACCTTGAGGAGTTGGACAGTTACTCCGATCCTGTCCAGGTCAAGAAAGAGCCAAGTCCCAAACCTATTACTTCATCCAAGCCCACCAGCGCTAAAGCCGTCACCATTCCCAAGCCTTCGCCAGCTACTAAGCCAGGACCTCTAGTTCCCGTAAGAGAAAAGAGAGTGATTCGCCTGCCACACCCGAGACGTTTCCCTACGAGAATCACGGGTTTGTCGAGGCAAGCGGGTTCATGACTTCCTTTCTCAACCAGGTATAGATCCTTATTCCGTATCCTGCAAATATATGTCAAACCAATATCTTGGTTAATTTACAATAATACCTGCGTTTTTTTTTGTTGTAGGGCCTCGAACGTTTAGTTCACTTGTACGAAGAATCCTGCGGGCTCAACAAGATGCTCGAGTCCAAATTGAAGAAAGCCGAGGTCACCATTTCTGACCAAGGAATGATTGCCGCTGCTAAATCTCAACATTACGAGGACAAGTTCAAAGCTATGACCCAGGAACACAAGGCTGCCATCAAGAAAGTTACTCACGAAGCCTAAGCCCATCTCGACACCGCCTAGGCCCAACATGAACAGGATATGGCCTCTTACCGGGAAGGCCTTAAAAGCTCCATCGTCATCTCCCTTCTTCAGGCTAGGCTAAAAATGGCTTACGAAACCAAGGCCCTGGGCTTCGAATGCCCTTCTTGGAATGTCGACACCTGGGAGACGACGCTAAGAGGTTTTGGCGGTAATCCTGTGGAGCATCCTACTAAATCTGTATATGAGGGGTCTTCCAAGGCGACTGAAAAGCTAATTGATGCTGGTGGCGAGGCTGAGAAGGATGTTCGAGCTAATCCTGAACCGGATGCTGTGTCACACCCCTTTCTGCGGCGGAAGCACGAGGTGTGATCATGAAAGGCTCTCATTGCATACGAAGAGTAAACATACTACATGCTCAAAAATAACTTCAAATATTACATTACCAAAAACATATGTCGAGTGTTTACAACACTAGATAACATATTGTCTTAAAAGTCACGACTTTATTTAAAGATAAACAAAGCGACATCCACGAGCATGAGTAAGACCACGCGCACATCCATCCTAGTTACCTGAAATACATGTGAGTTTTGGAAAAACGTCAACATAAAGTTGGTGTGAATTCATGCAGTTTTGTATTTCATGTTTGTATACTTTGTATGAAAACATAATTTGTGAGTAAATCAAGTTTTCATAAATCCAGTTTCATGTGTACATCTCGTACCTATGTATAATTCAATTTCTTCTTGAGTACCCCACGTACTTCAAGTTATTTATCAATCTTCTTGAGTACCCCACGTACTTCAAGTTATATATCAATTCTCTTGAGTACCCCACGTACTTCAAGTTATTTATCAATTCTCTTGAGTACCCCACGTACTTCAAGTTATTTATCAATTCTTGTATGGTATGAATTTTATGTAAATACAGTATTTCTGTAATTATCAGATTGTTAATGGGTTGCAAAGCCATTAACATGTGACACGTCATAGGAAGCCACCAAACCTAAGGCATTTAATTGGTATATTCTGAGACACAAAAGCACCACTCGATTCTCGCCCCGACCGAGTGTGAGGCTGCCAGGCACCTGTTAGATCTAACCTTTTGTTCTGCGGTCTGAATGTATACGTTGATTAATGGTGCTTCTGTACCCTATTCGTGACACTATTTCTCATAACGCCTCCTACTTGGTTCTCGTTCTCACCAAGCGCGTTTCTTGTTATCATTTCTCATAGCGCCTTATACTTGGTTCTCGTCTCACCAAATGCGCTTCTCATATTCATATATTTCGTCACACTTGGTTCTCGTTCTCACCAAGTGTACTTCTTGTATTTTATATTTCGTCACACTTGGTTCTCGTTCTCACCAAGTGTACTTCTTGTATTTATATCATACCATTTATAAATATTGTACTTTTGTACATGTATTTCACCCCCGAAGTTATAAAAACTGAAAACAGTTAAAGAGAAAAGGGGGAGCATGAACTCACAACTTTGCGTTCCTAGCGTCGTAAACTCCACCGGATTTGCTTACTTAACGTCGTAACCTATACGCGTTTTCTTAACGTTAGTCACTAGACTTGCGTCGCACAAGTACAGTCACTCTCTTTTGTATATTTTCTTGTGTTAAAAATATTCTATATTTTTAACTACGTATCTTACTTATATTATTTTCTCCAAAAATAAATATAAGTCTTTTGTGTTTTGCACTTTGCACCCGAATCGTGTATCTTGTGTTTTGTATGTGTATTTCTATATTTCTACTCCTCATGAGTATTTAGTGTATTTTTGAGTCTTAATACACTAGCACGTATAACACATACTATATACACTTAGCACAAAAATTGGTGATAAAATAATATATATTTTTCTCTCCAAAAATATATATACATAATATCCATTTTTATCCTTCAAGAAATCACCATTTCTTATCACCAAAAATTAGGGAAACCTTAGTAATACCTTTAAACACATTTTTAGGGAATAAGTTTCTCAAAACTTATATTTTTCTAAGTGTCAAAATTTATAAAAATTTTGACAGAGTTTCCCCTAAAAATGGAGGTTTCCCACGTTTTCAAAACGTGTGTTTATTTTCTTTTAAATCATCATCAATCATCAACAATCAGCAACAACAATTATCAACAATAATCGTCAACAATAATCACTAATTTCATGAACTTGCATATTTACAAAAATGTGTAGTAACTTACTAGCACATTTAGTAAGTCTTGTTATCCTTAAAAATAAGTTTAATTTCTTAAAAACTTTATTTTTAAAGAATATGAAGTTTTACAACTTCTAGTCGGTTTTTACGAAAACTATTTCTTCGTTAACACTTTTGTTACTCAAGTATCCATATATTTATTTGTTCACAAAAACCACTTTTGTTTGTGTAAGACCCGGTTTAGAACATGTGATTTCTTTAAAGTGTGGTTCTTCAAAAATACCACTTGCAGATACGTAGATCCGCTAGTTTTAAACTCCATTGTACAAGTTAAATTACTTTTACACAAGTAAAATATTTCTACACAAGTTCATGCATCTTGTGTGGTAGAGTTTAACCTTTTAACCCTTGCGGTAACCAAAAACGAGCTTATGTGAAGATACATGATCTTACAAGGTCGGGTTAAACGGAGATCCGAGCTACCACATCATAGATCGGGTCTCAAAAATAACAATTTTCAAGTCCTACAACTTTTACACAAGTTATATGTCTTTAACCACCATTTTAAGTATTTTTAGTAGACTTTTGATCATCATCTTTCATTTTAACGAGATTCAACCGATAAAATTTCTTTTAACCACTTTAGATATGTTCAAACAAGAGTTCTAAGTGTTATACCTCTAGCTCGGGGCTAGGGAAGAATCTCGATGAAAAACGCGTGGATAAAAGCTAACGAGAGAGGTCCTTCGTGTTCCGCTTGCTCCAAGACTCCTCGTATACGACCCTTGATAATTGTATGATAATGGAAGTGCAAGCACCAAACTTGAAAGTATGATGAGGGTGGGTGGGGGTCTCGGCCGAGAGCTCTAGAGGGCAAGGGAGTGGTGTTGTGTAGTGTTGAGTTTAGTGAGAGTTATTGTGTGGTTAGGGGTTAATTTATAGATAAATCTCATGGTCCTTAGCCAAAGGTAATTATGTCCTCATGATATTAGACATTGAGGATTTAAATAATCAAGATTGTACAATTGTGTCCCCCCATAGTTAGGGCCGGTTGGAGAAGGGGGGGGTCTAGTTCGGTTCCAAGTATTAGTTAGGTTAAACTAAGTTAAGTTAAGTGTTTAACCCCGTTACTAGTGTGTAGTGTAATATAAAGGGTGTTAGGGCATTCGGGGACCCTAACTAGCTCAGAAAAGTATAAACAATGTCATTGACATTATTTTTATGTTCCGGGTAATCTCCGGTTGTTCGGTTACATACCGATTCGTTAAAGTGCTAAATTACACTTTTTAGTGTCGTTTAAGTACCTTTCTTGTACTCTTTCAATTCCCAACACTTAGGGAAATATTCTGGATGATAAAACGACATTTTTGCATAATATTTATATGTCTAAATGCTGATATATTGCTGAATTGTGTAAATTCTGCACTTAAAGTGCGTTTCGGGTGCTTTTTAGTGCTTATTTTTGCTTCCGAATTGCATATACATTAACCCTTGTATGTACTCTTGGGTTTTAATGCATCCTTGTCGTCGGACCTACACCTAGGCCTCAATTCTAACGTCTGACTGCTTTCTGCAGTTCAGTCGACACAGTGTGTCTTACCGGTGAGTTTACTATTATTCTGACGCAACGCTCTCGCTTATGCATAACGCAATATTTTGTAGTATACAACATGCATGAATTCACTTGTTTAATCATGTGTTCAGACATTGCTGACAATTAAACTCATAATTGCAGTCATTAAGCAATAATTATAGTGTACGGAAATTACCGGTTTGTGCCAGTTGTCACAGTCTCCCCCCGTTAAAAGAATTTCGTCCCGAAATTCAGACTGAACTAACTCTCGCTGGAGTCTTCTTGAATAGGTGGGGATACTTTTTCTTGAACTGGTCTTCACGTTCCCATGTGTACTCGGGTCCGTGCTTAGAGCTCCAACGTACTTTGACAAGTTTCACACTGCTCCTCCTGGTCTTGTTGACTTTCCAGTCAGTAACCTCAACGGGTTGTTCTGTAAATCGGAGGGCTTCATCAATATGCACTTCATCCAACGGGATGGTCACGTTTTCTTGCGTTGGACTCTTCTTCAGGTTGGATACATGAAACGTATCATGTACTCCATTAAGTTCTGCCGGTAACTCCAACTTGTATGCCACGGTACCAATTCTTCTCAATATTCTGAATGGTCCGATGTATCGTGGATTCAACTTTCCACGCTTTCCAAATCTGACTACGCCCTTCCATGGTGAGACTTTTAACAACATTTTGTCTCCCACCTTGAAATCTACCGATTTTCTATTTGGATCCGCGTAGCTCTTTTGTCGTTCTCGAGCCGCCTTAATGCGCTCTCGGATCTGCGCAATCTTGTCGGTTGTCTCTTGTACAAGTTCAGGACCAACCATACGCTTATCTCCAGCGTCTGCCCAACATAAGGGCGATCGGCATTTGCGGCCATACAGAGCTTCGAACGGCGCGGCTTTTATGCTTGTATGATAGCTGTTATTGTAGGAAAACTCAACTAGAGGTAGATGAGTATCCCAGCTGCCGCCTAGATCCATGACACATGCACGGAGCATATCTTCTAATGTTTGTATAGTCCGTTCGCTCTGGCCGTCTGTTTGTGGATGGAATGCCGTGCTTAGATCTAACTGAGATCCAAAGGCTTCCTGAAATGATTGCCAGATTCTTGAGACAAAGCGTCCATCCCTGTCTGAAATGATTGAGATTGGCACTCCATGTCGTGCCACAATTTCTCTTAAGTATATCTCTGCAAGCTTTCCAGTGCTATCCTTCTCTCGGATTGGTAGGAAATGCGCAGACTTCGTCAATCGATCAACTATTACCCATATCATATCGTGCCCTCTCGGGGTCCTGGGTAATTTCGTTATGAAGTCCATCGAGATTTGTTCCCACTTCCACACGGGAATCTCTGGTTGTTGTAGTAGGCCGGACGGTTTCTGATATTCGGCCTTAACCTTGGCACAGGTTAGGCATTTTCCAACATACACAGCAACGTCGCTTTTGAGTCTCGGCCACCAATAGTATTCCTTCAAGTCTTGATACATTTTGTCCGATCCTGGATGGATCGAATATCTCGATTTGTGGGCTTCATTAAGGATGACTTCTCGTATGCCTCCATAGAGTGGAACCCAAATACGCTTTTTAAAGTATAAGGCTCCCTCTTCATTTGGCGCCATGTACTTCAATGCACCCCGGAGGTATTCAGCTTTACGATTCTCTTCTTTAAGAGCTTCTTGTTGTGCATCTCGAATGCGTGCAGTGAGGTTCGTTCGGATCGTCATTTCCAATGCTCGAACCCTTAGGGTCTTAACCCTTTCTTTTCGGCTCAACGCGTCTGCTACAACGTTCGCCTTTCTAGGATGGTACTTAATCTCACAGTCATAATCGTTTAGCAGCTCGACCCAACGTCGCTGGCGCATATTCAATTCCTTCTGATCAAATATGTGTTGTAAGCTTTTGTGATCTGTGAAGATTGTACATCGAGTACCATATAAATAATGTCGCCAAATCTTCAAGGCGAATACCACTGCACCCAGCTCCAGGTCGTGAGTGGTATAATTTCTCTCATGAACCTTCAGTTGTCTTGAAGCATAAGCGATGACTTTTTGGCGCTGCATAAGCACGCAACCCAAGCCTTGTCGTGAGGCGTCGCAGTATACCACGAAGTCTTCAGTGCCTTCGGGTAATGATAGTATTGGTGCATCGCAGAGCTTGTTCTTAAGTAGCTGAAAGGCTTCTTCTTGTTTGTGACCCCAGTCGTACTTCTCGTCTTTCTGTGTGAGGGTCGTTAGCGGTTGAGCTATTTTTGAGAAATTCTCGATGAATCGTCGGTAATAGCCCGCTAAACCCAAAAATTGTCGAACTTCAGTTGGGGTCTTGGGAGCTTCCCAATTCTTTATTGCTTCAATCTTGGACGGGTCTACATGAATGCCCTTCTCATTCACCACGTGACCAAGAAATTGTACTTCGCGAATCCAGAATTCGCATTTCGAGAACTTTGCATAAAGTTTCTCTTTCTTCAGTAGCTCCAAGATGGTTCTGAGATGTTGCTCGTGCTCTTCTTTCGTTCGCGAGTAAATTAGGATATCATCGATAAATACAATCACGAATTTATCGAGATATGGTTTGCACACGCGGTTCATTAGGTCTATAAAGACCGCTGGCGCGTTCGTTAATCCAAACGGCATCACAAGAAATTCGTAGTGCCCATAGCGTGTTCTGAATGCAGTCTTTGGCACGCTTTCCTCTTGGATTCTCAGCTGATGGTATCCAGATCGAAGGTCGATCTTGGAATAGTAGTTTGATCCTTGCAATTGATCAAATAAGTCATCAATCCTTGGTAGCGGATACCGATTCTTGATTGTGAGCTTGTTCAGTTCCCTGTAGTCGATACACATCCGCAGTGTTCCATCCTTCTTTTTCACGAATAATACCGGAGCTCCCCAGGGTGAGAAGCTTGGCCTTATAAATCCCTTATCCAACAACTCCTGGAGTTGTGTAGACAACTCTTGCATCTCGGATGGCGCAAGTCGATAGGGTGCCTTGGCTACAGGAGCAGCTCCTGGAACCAAGTCTATACGGAATTCGACTTGTCGTTGCGGAGGTAGTCCTGGCAGATCTTCAGGGAATACATCAGGAAATTCCTTCACCACAGGAATGTCTTCGAGTTTTGGCTCCACAGCCTTCTTGTCTATAACGTGTGCTAGGAAAGCGACACAGCCTTTCCTCAAGCACTTCTGTGCCTTCATACAACTGATGATTCGAAGAGGCGCGTCTCGTTTTTCTCCATGCACGATGAGAGTTTCACCATTCGCTAAAGGGATGCGAATGATTTTCTCATGACAAATAACTTCAGCTTTGTTCTTGGACAACCAGTCCATTCCGACTACTACATCGAAGCTTCCCAATTGAATAGGTAAGAGATCGATGCTAAAATTCTGTTCGCCAAGTTCTAGTGTGCAGCCTCTAACAACTTCGCTTGATTCAACGAGTTTACCGTTGGCTAGTTCTATGGAATAAGGAATTTCTAATCTACTAGATTCTATTCCGAGTATGCGTTTAAATTCCACAGACATGAAGCTATAATCGGCGCCAGTGTCGAATAATATGGATGCAAAGTGATTGTTAATGAGAAACGTACCGGTGACCACGTTAGGGTCCTCGCGTGCGTCTCTTGCTCCAATCACAAATGCTCGAGCCGGAGCGTTGTTTCTCTCTGGGCAGTTTTTCATGAAATGATCATTGCTTCCACACTTGAAGCATCCTTGCCCTTTTCCGTTGCCATTCTTGTTACCAGCACCGTTCCCATTTCGGTTCTTTCCTTTTCCCCAACAGTCTTCTGTTTGATGACCCAATTTACCACATTTGTCGCACCTTGGAATGCGACAAGCTCCATCATGATGATACTTACACTTTTGGCATCTAGGCATGGAGCCTTGGTATGCTTTGGTTGCATGGGTTTTCGCCTCCTGGGACGTGTTAGCGTCACGCTTCTTGCTGAAACCCTTGTTGTTACGAGTTGCTTGATTCAAGTTTGCATGTTTCCTTTTCTTGTTGCCAGACGACTCAGCATGCGTCTCGGCGTTTTCTGTTGGGTTCAGTGAGAGCTTCTTCATACGAACACAATCTTCAGTCAGGCTGACAGCCAGAGTTACAGCCTCGGTGATTGTTTGTGGTTTGGCCGACGTCACCATGCCACGAAACTCTGAGGCCAGTCCCCAAATGTAGCGTTCAACACGCTTAAATTCCGGAGTCACCATGTAGGGAAGCACTCTCGACAGGTCGTGGAACCTTCGAGTGTAACCATTGATGTCAGCACCTTCCATAGTCAAGTGCCAGAACTCTGTTTCCAGCCTTTGGAGTTCAGCACGAGAGCAGTACTTCTCTCTCATTCTTTCCTTCAGTGCATCCCAAGTTAGGCCATAAGCGGCATCATCACCCAAAGTTTGGGCTTGCAGGTTCCACCAAGTCAGAGCTTCATCGACAAACAACCCAGTAGCAAAGGTGACTTGTTGATCCGCAGTACACTTGCTCATGCGGAAAGTAGCTTCAGTCTTCTCCGTCCAGCGCACAAATGCTACTGCACCTCCTGTGCCGTCATAGTTCATCGGCTTGCAGTCGAGGAACTGCTTGAAAGTGCAGCCTTGAGCTGCGTTTCCTCCAGACGAATCTCCATCCCCATTACGCCTAGCGTTGCTTGGTCCTCCACTGTCCTGAGTACGGTTCGCCTCGTACTGGGCGATAGCAGCGGAGATCCTTTCCTCCAGTAGAGCGTTCAGCTCTTCAGCAGTTCTTGGCAGTGGGGGAGGGGGAGGTTGATCGTCATTGCGAGCGTTCACAGCTTTCCTGGGTGCCATGTTCTGACAGAACATAACACAACGAGGTTAGGCATTTGTTTGATATCGTCACACTAGACAGTAGTATCATATATATTCACAGGTATATATACCACATAAGTGACATCAAACAATCATTACTCTAGCAGAGTACTTAGTAGGCTTGCTCTGAGGGAATCTACACGTGACAAGACTTGCTGTGGTTTCTGTGCACTGAATTCCATAATTATGTATGCATCCATAATTACGTAACTCCTTGCACAGTCCGCACAGTCCGTTTCATCCTCCTATTTCTTCCTTCAGATAGGCCATCGCTTTCAGGTAAAGTCACGTATACTTGTGACATTCCACTTCTAGTACATGCTAATTATCACACATAATTGCAAGTAGTTTCTAGTCAACGACAAGTGCTACTCTAGTGCACTCTAAGTCTTGTAGTGTCTTTTCTAGACTCATGTAGACAGTTTCAGGTAGTGGATGTCGCGGGACGTTTTATGCAATGAAAACTCTTTGAAAATTGTTTTCGTGAATGGATCCTAGAGATTGTAGACTAGACTCGAGAAGGAATCCTGGTTCACTACAATCGTAGCTCTGATACCAATCTGTCACACCCCTTTCTGCGGCGGAAGCACGAGGTGTGATCATGAAAGGCTCTCATTGCATACGAAGAGTAAACATACTACATGCTCAAAAATAACTTCAAATATTACATTACCAAAAACATATGTCGAGTGTTTACAACACTAGATAACATATTGTCTTAAAAGTCACGACTTTATTTAAAGATAAACAAAGCGACATCCACGAGCATGAGTAAGACCACGCGCACATCCATCCTAGTTACCTGAAATACATGTGAGTTTTGGAAAAACGTCAACATAAAGTTGGTGTGAATTCATGCAGTTTTGTATTTCATGTTTGTATACTTTGTATGAAAACATAGTTTGTGAGTAAATCAAGTTTTCATAAATCCAGTTTCATGTGTACATCTCGTACCTATGTATAATTCAATTTCTTCTTGAGTACCCCACGTACTTCAAGTTATTTATCAATCTTCTTGAGTACCCCACGTACTTCAAGTTATATATCAATTCTCTTGAGTACCCCACGTACTTCAAGTTATTTATCAATTCTCTTGAGTACCCCACGTACTTCAAGTTATTTATCAATTCTTGTATGGTATGAATTTTATGTAAATACAGTATTTCTGTAATTATCAGATTGTTAATGGGTTGCAAAGCCATTAACATGTGACACGTCATAGGAAGCCACCAAACCTAAGGCATTTAATTGGTATATTCTGAGACACAAAAGCACCACTCGATTCTCGCCCCGACCGAGTGTGAGGCTGCCAGGCACCTGTTAGATCTAACCTTTTGTTCTGCGGTCTGAATGTATACGTTGATTAATGGTGCTTCTGTACCCTATTCGTGACACTATTTCTCATAACGCCTCCTACTTGGTTCTCGTTCTCACCAAGCGCGTTTCTTGTTATCATTTCTCATAGCGCCTTATACTTGGTTCTCGTCTCACCAAATGCGCTTCTCATATTCATATATTTCGTCACACTTGGTTCTCGTTCTCACCAAGTGTACTTCTTGTATTTTATATTTCGTCACACTTGGTTCTCGTTCTCACCAAGTGTACTTCTTGTATTTATATCATACCATTTATAAATATTGTACTTTTGTACATGTATTTCACCCCCGAAGTTATAAAAACTGAAAACAGTTAAAGAGAAAAGGGGGAGCATGAACTCACAACTTTGCGTTCCTAGCGTCGTAAACTCCACCGGATTTGCTTACTTAACGTCGTAACCTATACGCGTTTTCTTAACGTTAGTCACTAGACTTGCGTCGCACAAGTACAGTCACTCTCTTTTGTATATTTTCTTGTGTTAAAAATATTCTATATTTTTAACTACGTATCTTACTTATATTATTTTCTCCAAAAATAAATATAAGTCTTTTGTGTTTTGCACTTTGCACCCGAATCGTGTATCTTGTGTTTTGTATGTGTATTTCTATATTTCTACTCCTCATGAGTATTTAGTGTATTTTTGAGTCTTAATACACTAGCACGTATAACACATACTATATACACTTAGCACAAAAATTGGTGATAAAATAATATATATTTTTCTCTCCAAAAATATATATACATAATATCCATTTTTATCCTTCAAGAAATCACCATTTCTTATCACCAAAAATTAGGGAAACCTTAGTAATACCTTTAAACACATTTTTAGGGAATAAGTTTCTCAAAACTTATATTTTTCTAAGTGTCAAAATTTATAAAAATTTTGACAGAGTTTCCCCTAAAAATGGAGGTTTCCCACGTTTTCAAAACGTGTGTTTATTTTCTTTTAAATCATCATCAATCATCAACAATCAGCAACAACAATTATCAACAATAATCGTCAACAATAATCACTAATTTCATGAACTTGCATATTTACAAAAATGTGTAGTAACTTACTAGCACATTTAGTAAGTCTTGTTATCCTTAAAAATAAGTTTAATTTCTTAAAAACTTTATTTTTAAAGAATATGAAGTTTTACAACTTCTAGTCGGTTTTTACGAAAACTATTTCTTCGTTAACACTTTTGTTACTCAAGTATCCATATATTTATTTGTTCACAAAAACCACTTTTGTTTGTGTAAGACCCGGTTTAGAACATGTGATTTCTTTAAAGTGTGGTTCTTCAAAAATACCACTTGCAGATACGTAGATCCGCTAGTTTTAAACTCCATTGTACAAGTTAAATTACTTTTACACAAGTAAAATATTTCTACACAAGTTCATGCATCTTGTGTGGTAGAGTTTAACCTTTTAACCCTTGCGGTAACCAAAAACGAGCTTATGTGAAGATACATGATCTTACAAGGTCGGGTTAAACGGAGATCCGAGCTACCACATCATAGATCGGGTCTCAAAAATAACAATTTTCAAGTCCTACAACTTTTACACAAGTTATATGTCTTTAACCACCATTTTAAGTATTTTTAGTAGATTTTTGATCATCATCTTTCATTTTAACGAGATTCAACCGATAAAATTTCTTTTAACCACTTTAGATATGTTCAAACAAGAGTTCTAAGTGTTATACCTCTAGCTCGGGGCTAGGGAAGAATCTCGATGAAAAACGCGTGGATAAAAGCTAACGAGAGAGGTCCTTCGTGTTCCGCTTGCTCCAAGACTCCTCGTATACGACCCTTGATGATTGTATGATAATGGAAGTGCAAGCACCAAACTTGAAAGTATGATGAGGGTGGGTGGGGGTCTCGGCCGAGAGCTCTAGAGGGCAAGGGAGTGGTGTTGTGTAGTGTTGAGTTTAGTGAGAGTTATTGTGTGGTTAGGGGTTAATTTATAGATAAATCTCATGGTCCTTAGCCAAAGGTAATTATGTCCTCATGATATTAGACATTGAGGATTTAAATAATCAAGATTGTACAATTGTGTCCCCCCATAGTTAGGGCCGGTTGGAGAAGGGGGGGGGGGTCTAGTTCGGTTCCAAGTATTAGTTAGGTTAAACTAAGTTAAGTTAAGTGTTTAACCCCGTTACTAGTGTGTAGTGTAATATAAAGGGTGTTAGGGCATTCGGGGACCCTAACTAGCTCAGAAAAGTATAAACAATGTCATTGACATTATTTTTATGTTCCGGGTAATCTCCGGTTGTTCGGTTACATACCGATTCGTTAAAGTGCTAAATTACACTTTTTAGTGTCGTTTAAGTACCTTTCTTGTACTCTTTCAATTCCCAACACTTAGGGAAATATTCTGGATGATAAAACGACATTTTTGCATAATATTTATATGTCTAAATGCTGATATATTGCTGAATTGTGTAAATTCTGCACTTAAAGTGCGTTTCGGGTGCTTTTTAGTGCTTATTTTTGCTTCCGAATTGCATATACATTAACCCTTGTATGTACTCTTGGGTTTTAATGCATCCTTGTCGTCGGACCTACACCTAGGCCTCAATTCTAACGTCTGACTGCTTTCTGCAGTTCAGTCGACACAGTGTGTCTTACCGGTGAGTTTACTATTATTCTGACGCAACGCTCTCGCTTATGCATAACGCAATATTTTGTAGTATACAACATGCATGAATTCACTTGTTTAATCATGTGTTCAGACATTGCTGACAATTAAACTCATAATTGCAGTCATTAAGCAATAATTATAGTGTACGGAAATTACCGGTTTGTGCCAGTTGTCACATGCTGGTGAAGACGTGATGAATGAAGAGGGTGCTGCCCCTTGAATGCAGCGAAGTGGGCGATGATGGATATTGTCACCGAGGCCGGAGCCCACTTTTTAAAATTGGTGGTTTATGATTGTTTGAACAATTTCCATTTCCTGCATTAAAACAATATGATGGCCAAAGGTGGATGGATCCTGAGTTTCAGGATGAAGCCCTTGGTCATCAGTTAGTATCGTTTATTTTGAATAATATAACAGTTGGAGGCGGATGGGTCTCGGTTTGAGATGAAACCTTCAGCTGTTAAGTGATCATGGTAGAAAACTGACTGTGCTTTTGGTGGACGGATCTCAGTTTGAGATGAAACCAAAAGCACAACTTTTGCTATGTTAATAATATAACCTTCTTTTGGCCTTATTTATTGTTGTTTAATTTATTTTTACAAAGCTTGTTTTGATAACAGTTGTTTGATACGAATACAGTTTTAATTTTTAATCCAAGTATCATGTCCCAAACATTCCAACCAAATATCCTGAAGCATATTCTGAAAATATATTTGGAGAATTTATCCTGAGAACATATCCTAATCAGGATATTCATAAATGTTATAATCAAGCTTTTGTCAAACATAATTTCAAAAATTTAAACGATTTAGATAAGGTTTTTAAAGGAAAGATCATACCAGAGGTAGAGTGCAACCCTATTCTCAAACTTCAATCCTTTTGCAATCTTTCCAACGAAGATGCCCCCAGTCTGGGACACTTAGTGTACTGGGTCCAAGCTTGATCCTTTGAGCTTTGCACAATTGCCTCAGTAGGAATGTCCCCTTTGCATTATGTCTTCGAACACTTAGAAATTTTCTGGACATCAATTGCAACCGTTTGTATAATTTTTGTATTACAGGGGATAAACCCTAAAATATCCTGGAGATAAATCCTTAGTGTTCTGGGGATAAACCCATAAGTATTCTGGGGAAAATCCCAAGTTTTCATGCGCTACAGGCGGGAGTGTATAAACTCCAAAACTTAGAAAGGTGAAAACCTTTAAACCTTAGAGAGTATGAAAATACCCTTTCGCGAGAGAGGGTGATCAATCCTCATATACCTTTAGGATCCAGGATATAGCCAACAATAACGAAATTGTCAGCCACTTTTACATGGACTAGTCCCGCTATCTTGAACTATTCCCGGATAGCTTGCGCTCCAGGCGGGGTGTTTAAACCCAATTCGAGAGAAAGGTGAATGTGACACCTGTGTCACTTCAACCATCATACGAATACCAAACCAATGAAATATTGTATTTCATACTTGGAATTTGTGGAAATATGTGTATCTTTTGCACATATCAATTCTTGTTCGATTTCGAGCTTTAAATCGCTTCTGGAAGATTATACGCGATCTAATGCGTAAATATAATCAGTTTAATGCAACAAACACTCTGGAATAGTGACATAGGCTTAACATACCTTAAATAACCTTTACATAACTTAGAAATAAGTTTTGGATGGTTTGGTGTGTCGAAATTAAGTTTATTCGCTTACAGGTACTAATTTCGACAAACTATGAAAGTATGCCGATTCGTACTGTAACGAACATTCCGGAACTTGATCATAAGTTAAACATACCCTAAATATCCTTTACATAGCTTAGAAATAGGCTTTGAGGGGTTCAGTATGCTAAAATAAACTTATTTGATCAATAGAGACTAAAACCGTCAAAAGTGCATAAGTTTGCATTTTCGCGCATATCTTACGTTCTGAATATACCCGGACATCCAAAAATTTATGTAATCATTAAAATATTTTATTTTAGTGATTGGCATGATAAAATTCCATTCATCGCGTAATTTGGATTGTTTTTGCGTTCGTTACGATTTCTGTCGTAATTAACCGAACAACACAACCGTACGACCAAACGAACCGACATCCGAGATGTTTTTGAGCATATTTTAAGTTCCCTATACTTTAACTTTATTTTAGAGCCTTGAAATGGGGTTAACGGGCTTAAAAGTGCAAAAAAAATTAAGTTTTACAAGTGCAGGGACCATTTTTGAAATTTCTAGCAAATACATTGAACTTGGTCCATTTTTGAGATTTTGATGGTTTTAACCCATGGTTTTGCACCCTATGGGGTGGTATTTGATGGTTTTACATGTTCCCATGGTATTCTAAAACCTTGGGCCCAAGTGTAAGGCCATGATTAAAGCACGGTTCTCGATAAACGATCTTAACGGTGGACCGAATCCTATATATACCCACCTCATTTTCATTCTTTCCTCACACATG
>JARYGA010008849.1:0-34035 GCA_030545235.1 Helianthus tuberosus | reverse complement strand
GGCATTGAAAAATCTTAGTAAGCTAAATCACACATGCATATCTTGACATTTAAGAGATATACAGTCAAGAAAATCAAGAGCAATGGTGATATATATGCGGATTAGACACCAAAAAATAAACACTCATAAAATGGCTACAATTTAAGGAATGTGTTTAGTGACGGCATCAGATTCCTAATTGGTGGAGAAAGGTCTGGGGGCAAGAAAAGCTGCTTACAGGAGGTTGTCAAGTGTTTTCGCTCGACGATTCCATTTTTGGGTGGTTGGTTTGGCCCTTGTTCCTGTAACTCGAATCATAGCCATGTATATCCCATTATAGTTTTACACAATTGTGAACCTTACGCCTTTTTTACTCTCTGATCCAGGTTCTCGGCATTTAAATATCTTCGTAAACTAAATCACACGTGTATGTGTTGACATTTAAGAGATATACAGTCAAGAAAATCAAGAGCAATGGTGATATATATGCGGATTAGACACCAAAAAATAAACACTCAAAAAATGGTTACAGGTTAAGGAATGTGTTTACTGACGGCATCAGATTCCTAATTGATGGAGAATGGTCTGGTGGGAAAAAACGCTGTTTCCTGGAGGTTGTCAAGTGTTTTCGCTCGACGATTCCATTCTTGGGTGGTTGGTTTGGCCCTTGTTCCTGTAACTCGAATCCTAGCTCGGTATATCCGATTTTAGTTTTACACCATTGTGAACGTTACGTCTTTTTACTCTCTGATCGAGGTTCTCGGCATTGAAAAATCTTCGTAAACTAAATCACACGTGTATATGTTGACATTTAAGACATATACAGTCAAGAAAATCAAAAGCAATGGTGATTTATATGCAGATTAGACACCAAAAAATAAACACTCAAAACATGGCTACAATTTAAGGAATGTATTTAGTGACGGCATCAGATTCCCAATTGGTGGAGAAAGGTCTGGTGGTAAGAAAAGCTGCTTCCAGGAGGTTGTCAAGTGTTTTTGCTCGACGATTCCATTCTTGGGTGGTTGGTTTGGCCCTTGTTCCTGTAACTCGAATCCTAGCCCGGTATATCCCATTTTATTTTTAAACCATTGTGAACCTTACACCTTTTTTACTCTCTAATCGAGGTTCTCGGCATTGAAAAATCTTCGTAAACTAAATCACACGTGTATATGTTGACATTTAAGAGATACACAGTCAAGAAAATCAAGAGCAATGGTGATATATATGCGGATTAGACACCAAAAAATAAACACTAAAAAATGGCTACAATTTAAGGAATGTGTTTAGTGACGGCATCAGATTCCTAATTGATGGAGAATGGTCTGGTGGCAAGAAAAGCTGCTTCAAGGAGGTTGTCAAGGGTTTTCGCTCGTCGATTCCATTCTTGGGTGGTTGGTTTGGCCCTTATTCCTGTAACTCGAATCCTAGCCCGGTATATCCCATTTTATTTTTACACCATTGTGAACCTTACGCCTTTTTTACTCTCTGATCGAGGTTCTCAGCGTTTAAAAATCTTCGTAAACTAAATCACACGTGTATGTGTTGACATTTAAAAGATATACAGTCAAGAAAATCAAGAGCAATGGTGATATATATGCGGATTAGTCACCAAAAAATAAACACTCAAAAAATGGCTACAGTTTATGGAATGTGTTTAGTGATGGCATCAGATTCCTAATTTGTAAGTCCCGTGAAACGGATCTTTCAATGATATCAAACAACCAATTGATTGTGCGGAATCCAATCAATTGGTGATTCAAGAATCAAAACGGAAAACTGAAAATAAGAAGAACACGATACCGAATCACTTTCAAACTTGCACACGATTCTATTACTTTAACAAGCAAAACCGTCTGGTACAAGTTCCTACTCCACCAAATCGCCTCTCTCTCTAGAGAAAATGTAACAATGATGATCCAAGAAGTTCCAACCTAAAAACAAGTAGAAAACTTGTTTATATACTAACTCAAGCCCAAGTCCCTACATGGGCTCCCCTTGGGTCTGCTTGGCCCACATGGCCTAAAGCTTGGCCCAAGTGACCTATAAAGGTCCACAACCTAATACTAACTAACCCGGTAAAACCCAGTTCGTAACCATAGCCCGTTGTGTTAATTTGATGCGTCAGTCTCACACTTTAGGGTCTAACAATCTCCCCCTAGACTGATGCCATCAAATTGTCTTCATAGCATGAATTCAGCAACGTCTTCAACGAAATCTATGGTTGTTGCTATGCTGCAGTTGTTGTGGAAGTTATTGACTTCTGAACTCTCAGCACTGGGTCTCTTTCTTCAGCTCTTGTGGTTAGCTTCATATCAGGATCTCGATCAGCTTTGCTTGAAATATCTTTGTCAAAAAGAATGTGAGAGGAGGATTCTCAGCAGCTCTTTTCTTCTTCAGTTTTTGTCTTTCAAGCAGGTTCACGGTACTTCTTCAAATGCACTATCACTGTCAGACGACAATTCGTATCCGATTCTTCTGACTCAGGTACATCTTCTTGTTGTGCTGCTTCAGGCTTCTTCAGCAACTAACAGCATCTTAGTCTTCATCAATCCCTGTTCTTGATTGAAATCAAGTTCTGCACATGCTCACAAACTCATAAGCAAACATTTCTTATGCAACAGGGAGAGTACCATATGAACACTAGGTACATCCAAGTACTTGTACTCGGATTTCACAATTTTAAATTCTTTCAACTTTTGATGATCAGTCAAATCTTCAAGAACGGTTACATTTTTTTATTTTAAGAAAAACAATTAAACACTCTATTTTTGGATTTTTGGTTTTATAGAAAAGCAAGACACTATTTTTGTGTTTTTTTGAATTTTTCAATTTTTTAATTTTTTAATATTAAGAGCAAGAAACAAATAAGAACTCAAAATATAAACAACTACCATAATATACAATTACAATTGCAATGGGATCAAAATTCGTTCTCAGGCAGACTAAGGAACACTTTTCAGTACGAGCTTAATCAAACTGGTCTATGCGATTGCCAATATGTTTGTCCACTTAAACTTTAACGCTCAACTTTCAATTTTTCAACTTCGTGATATGCTTTAGGTAATATTATACTATCATACCCGTGTGTCCCATTCCAAGACATACCCCCGCGATCAAGGTAAGCACAACGATTCATCGTAGCAGGTGAGTATACTGATGTCATCCTTTAAGATATCCTGACTGTGTCTAGGTCTGCATATAATCTGTTTTATCATGTTTTGATTTCTTAACAATGAACACCCAAATAAATACTAATCATATCCCGGAAATATAAACAGCACACTCTATCATGCAAGTATCTTCCCTACCACATATTTCACAAGTCCAATCCAGATTTCTGAAATCTTAACTGGGAATAGATTGAGAAGAGAACAGAATAGATCTTAAGTAGAGATGGTATAATATACAGATCAAATGAGTTTTTTCTCAATTTGATATAGGTTTCTAGGGTTTCTTTTGGGCACTTGAGGGCCTCTTTCGGGTGTATTAGATCTATAGCGCGACAACGTACAGCTAGGTCAGCATGTATCTGGATGCAGCAGAAGCTGTCGTTGCCTAGCACCTCCAGGTCAGCATATATCTGAATGCAGCAGAGGAGGTACACGACTTTTTCAGAGAAGATTTCAGAATCAGATCAAAATTGTGTGTATCGGGACAACATACAGACATTCAAATAGAAATGAGCTAATTCCAAGTGACTTTCTTTCCTGGGGTCATGTACAATTTTAGTTCTGAACATAAGAACAGCCAAGATATCCCCGGATGATTCAACAATATAAAGACCCGAAACCTCAGATGTTGGCTATCTATCAACGCAAGATTTAAGACCATAAAATCATACGCCGTTGGTATGTTACCCACATGGTACATAGTTCGTTATGTTTAAATCACTTAGTATCTTTTATCATGTTGAGCGTCAAGCCTATCGACATATCGCAGTAGATCCTAGTCTTTTCAGCTATGGCACCTTACATGTGTTAGTCAAAACCCTTTAGCACAAACATTTATTTCACTTCCCATATCATGCAATTTATCTTTTTGGCTTTTTCATTTTCTAATGTTTTTGTATTTTTCTCATTTTCTCCCCCTAAAACAATACATATTTACAGCAAACTCTTTTTGTATTTTCTGAGTTTTCATCTCCTAAACTCTATATCTATCTATATGTTCCTCTCCCCCCCTAAATTTGTGCATAAATCTTGTATTTTTGCGCAAATTTACCATTTACTAGAGAAAGGACACAATATGTACAAAGTTATAAACTAAGAAAAAGAGAAAAATATTTTTGCTTAACCGTTCCGTCATTAGATTGAAGACTAATCAAATTCAAATCAAAGTACTGAATTTAAACGGTACCTTTTGCTGATCATTTCTTACTTCTTTAATCTCCTCCAAAGGAAACATATCATCTGTAAAAAAAAAATTTGAACTTTTTGCAACAGTGAAATGTTACCCGTTTTTATCTCTGGAACAACCGCTATCAACATTCCAGAGATTGTCAACAGCTCCTCCTTAGTTGTTCCTGAAAAGTAAGGAGATTAGTAAGACATGGGTACCCAGGCCATCGTGGTCCTGGGTTTACCTGAAGCATCAAAATAAGACACTTCCTTTAAACATAAGTCCCCTTTCATTTCAAGGATTGGAGACGTTGCTGCTTTGGATTTGGGTTTCCAAATCTGTTTCGGTCTAGCAAACGTGTTTGTTGCCTTCGGTTGAGCAACATTAGCTGATTCAGTTTTAGAAATATGTTTTTGTTCTTGAACAGCCTTGCGTTTGTTTTTAGCAGCGTTCCAATCCCCATCAGAAGGTTTAACCTTGGGATTCACATTCTTCATTGCCTTAGGTGATGATACCCTCATTGGCTTGGAATGATTGTTATCCTTTGATGTAACCCTCTGATTTTGCATATAGTAGGGTACGTAGAGACGCCTTGTGCAGTTTCTAGCAATATGACCCGCAATGCCACAGTTGTAGCAAGTTTGTCTTTTTATCGGAAAGACGTTTTGAGCAGCTTGATTCGCTCTAGCAGGTCCTGAAGGACAAACCGGTCCTTTTTGCGCTGGATGCGCCTGCACATTTCTCTTAGACGAAGATGAATTGGGGTGCTTGTATTTGTTGTTTGCAGAAGTCTTGTTGCTTTGAGCACCATTCTTCGTCTTTTCTCCCTGATTTGAGCTTTCAATCACCTTGTCAGGAGCCTTATGAGATCGTGATTGTCCTTGGTGAGCAGACTTCTTATACTCTCGACTTTGATCTGCTCGTTTTGGCTCCTTTTGTGTGTTGTGAACCGGCTCACAAACACCAGAACAAGAGTGAGTGTTAACTTTCTGTTGCACTTTTTGACGATGAACACAATTTCTAGCAATGTGTCCAGGAACTCCACAGTTGTAACATGTTTGTCGCTTCAATGTATGGAGATTCGAAGAGCTAGCAGCAGTAGCTGATCTGGTGGGTCTAGATGATCGATCTTGCGTTGCCTGTGTTCCATGTGCCTTTTCTGAATTCTTCTGTACCTGTTGATCAGAACTAGCACAAGCATGAGATTCAGACAAATGATGTTTTTCGTCTTTTATAATTTTATCAGGATCATTCTGAAAAGACGATTCAGTTTCTGTTTTAATTTTCTTTTCAGAAACATTTTCTTGTGACTTTTCATTTATTGTGACCACCTCTTCTTTGTCAAAATCTGGTTCAGTTTTAATTTCAGAAGATGTAGAAGTTTCATCAACACGTGTTTCATCAATGCACGTATCATGAGAATCTTCTTGTGGTTTACTTTCATCCACGGTTTCCAATGGAATCCCACTAGATTCAACATTAGAGATGCCCACTGAGACAGATTCAGAAGAAGAATCACAAAACTCTTGATTTTCTTGAGAAGTAGTTTCAGTGGTTTCACTGAATGCATCCTTAGGGACCGCACCTGTAACATTATCACAAGCTGAAACATTTGATATGTTAGCATCACAAGCATTAGCTGAAAAACAATCATCACCACACGTATTGTTCAAATCATCCACACAAACATTATCAGTTTTGCCCAAAACAACAGGCTCACAAGACGAAACAAACGCAGAAAACGACGCAAACAAAGAACTAGTAAAAGCAATGTCCGACTCAGTTGGTTCAGAATAATGTTCAAAATATGGTTCAGAAACATTTGAAATAATAACTGGTTCACTCCCATGAACATCATCACATCTTACTTCAGAACTATCATCTGCACATGACAACGAGATGTTAGGATCAATTGTGCCTTTAGGAACAAACTTTAAAGGCGAGGACTTTTGTGGCTCAACAGGTTTGTTGTGAACAGACGATTTACTAGATGAGCCATAAGTCATTTTGCTTTCGTTTAAGATCTCCTCCTCAGACATTGGCAAATAAGTGTAATTGTTATTGTATGGAGGAGGAGTCTGATTGTAACCCAATCCCGACCCTTTCTTTTTAGAGTAAGCCAATTGTTGATCACACAGATTTTTTACCAATTTACTGGAGGAATCGAATTTCTTGATGTTTAATTGATTGATTTGGTATTTATCTCTTACATTCTCCAGTTCCTTAGTTACTTCACACAATTTTTCTTTGACTATCATGAGTTGGGCTTTAGCTACACTGACATCGTCCTTTAGTTGAACGATGTCCTTACGCTGAGCTTCGATTTTCTCTTTGAAAAGTTTTTCATTTTTCGTTAAAGTGAAATTTTTCCTTTTAATTTCATTGTAATCTTCAATTAGCTCAGCGTTGTGTATTCTATAAGCCTCAACACGTTCCCTACATTCAGGAGTACAGAAAACAAAAAGTGTATCTTCAACAGTCATTTCTTGAACCACAGGTTTGTGAAATATGAATGCCATGATTTCAGTGGGTGGTTGATACTATTGTACTTCTCCTCAAAACACAAACCAAACGAGAACTCGTGTACTCGCTAACTCAAACCCTTTGCACGCGATTGAACCCGCTTTCTGAACTGTACCTCAAAACCCTGTCAAAACTTGACACAACCAAACAAACAAACCTCCTTTTTTTTTTTTTTTTTTTTTTTTTAATTAATTAATTAAATAATATAACAAAACTATTATTATCATTATTATTATTATTATTATTATTATTATTATTATTATAAAAATCAATTATTTAGTAATGATTACCAAATGATTTTAATATAATTATTATTTATTAAAACATAACGACAAAACACGTTTTATCTTCTTCTTCGTAAACCCCACAACCGTAACTCTAATTATAAGTCTCAGGCGACTAATCGATGTTGTACGATGGTAACCCGGAGATCGTCGGGAGTCACCGGAGAAGAAAAACAGACGAGAAGATGACCGGTGATGTTGTAGTGTATGTTGCCGGAGAAGATAAGGTCGGAAGGGTTGACCGGAGTTGAACAAGATGATGAAGTTGCAGGTCGTCGCCGGTGAGAGGTGAATGAAGATGATGACGGTTGATCGGAAGTTATGGGAGATGATGATGATGGTGATCGGCGGAGAGGATGGAGAAGATAAGCTCGAGACCGGAGATGATGATAATGATCAAAATCGAAACCGAAAATTCGAAAACACGGACTCGAAACCGGATGATACTCTGATATGAAACCGAAAGTCGGAGGTAACGACGGTGTTAGTTGTACGGCGTCGAACAAAGTCAGAAACTGAGGACGATGATACCAGATAACAGTAAGTTACAGGTGGTTCGTCGACGTGTGAACGGAGAAGACAGAGAACGGTGGTGGTGTACGATGATCGGAGACGGTGAACGGCAGTGTACGTCGCTGAAAAGAAGATGATTAAGTGTGTGGTGATCGGAGATGATAAAGGTAGTCGGAATTCAGTTCAATCAGAGATGAAGTTCAGATGTTGCAGGTTTTTGTTTCGGTCGCCGGAGAAGAATGAGAATATGAACCGATGTTATCAAACGCCGCAGTGGTTGCGAGTCGGACGAGTCGAAACGGTGGTTGCGACTCGTAATCGAGGTTGCGAGTCAAAACAGGATGAACCGAAACCAAGGTTGCGAGTCGGAACAGTGAAAGTGGTGATTGCGACTCGAGACCTGCTGAAGAAAGATGAAGATGGTTGCGACTCAAACAGTGAATGAGATAACTATTGAGAATGAGTGCGAGTCAGAACAGTGAAGTTGTTGGTTGCGACTCTTGATGAAGATGGTTGCGACTCAGTACCAGGATGATGATGGAGGTTGCGACTCAAAAACATACAAGTCGAAACCGTGATTGAAGTTGCCTCTTTCCAAAGAAAAACCACTCAAAGTCAACTGATATTAACAAATCAGTTTCAATTTACCTAAAATATAGGATTTTTTTTTTTTTTTTTAAATCGTTTTAAATAAGAAGATATTTCAAAATACGATTTTTTTCTTTTTTTAAATTTAACTTTATCTTTTAAACACTTTCAACAAACATCGAACAAGCAAAATAGGATGTTTTTCAATAAAAACCGATGAATATCATGAAGAACGCGAAGAACACCAACCCAAAAATTATGAAAATCTTGAATCTTTGATATCACACCGAGCCTAGAAACAGGTTCTTTAGCTCTGATACCACTTGTAAGTCCCGTGAAACGGATCTTTCAATGATATCAAACAACCAATTGATTGTGCGGAATCCAATCAATTGGTGATTCAAGAATCAAAACAGAAAACTGAAAATAAGAAGAACATGATACCGAATCACTTTCAAACTTGCACACGATTCTATTACTTTAACAAGCAAAACCGTCTGGTACAAGTTCCTACTCCACCAAATCGCCTCTCTCTCTAGAGAAAATGTAACAATGATGATCCAAGAAGTTCCAACCTAAAAACAAGTAGAAAACTTGTTTATATACTAACTCAAGCCCAAGTCCCTACATGGGCTCCCCTTGGGTCTGCTTGGCCCACATGGCCTAAAGCTTGGCCCAAGTGACCTATAAAGGTCCACAACCTAATACTAACTAACCCGGTAAAACCCAGTTCGTAACCATAGCCCGTTGTGTTAATTTGATGCGTCAGTCTCACACTTTAGGGTCTAACATAATTGATGGAGAAAGGTCTGGTGGCAAAAAACGGTGCTTCCAGGAGGTTCTCAAGTGTTTTCGCTCGACGATTCCATTCTTGGGTGGTTGGTTTGGCCCTTGTTCCTGTAACTCGAATCCTAGCCCGGTATATCCGATTTTAGTTTTACACCATTGTGAATGTTACGTCTTTTTACTCTCTGATCGAGGTGCTCGGCATTGAAAAATCTTCGTAAACTAAATCACACATGTATATGTTGACATTTAAGAGATATACAGTCAAGAAAATCAAGAGCAATGGTGATATATATGCGGATTAGACACCAAAAAATAAACACTCATAAAATGGCTACAATTTAAGGAATGTGTTTAGTGACGGCATCAGATTCCTAATTGGTGGAGAAAGGTCTGGGGGCAAGAAAAGCTGCTTACAGGAGGTTGTCAAGTGTTTTCGCTCGACGATTCCATTTTTGGGTGGTTGGTTTGGCCCTTGTTCCTATAACTCGAATCATAGCCATGTATATCCCATTATAGTTTTACACAATTGTGAACCTTACGCCTTTTTTACTCTCTGATCCAGGTTCTCGGCATTTAAATATCTTCGTAAACTAAACCACACGTGTATGTGTTGACATTTAAGAGATATACAGTCAAGAAAATCATGAGCAATGGTGATATATATGCGGATTAGACACCAAAAAATAAACACTCAAAAAATGGTTACAGGTTAAGGAATGTGTTTACTGACGGCATCAGATTCCTAATTGATGGAAAAAGGTCTGGGGGAAAAAAACGCTGCTTCCAGGAGGTTGTCAAGTGTTTTCGCTCGACGATTCCATTCTTGGGTGGTTGGTTTAGCCCTTGTTCCTGTAACTCGAATTCTAGCTCGGTATATCCCATTGTAGTTTTACACCATTGTGAACCTTACACCTTTTTTACTCTCTGATCGAGGTTCTCGGCATTGAAAAATCTTCGTAAACTAAATCACACGTGTATATGTTGACATTAAGAGATATACAGTCAAGAAAATCAAGAGTAACGGTGATATATTTATGGATTAGACACCAAAAAGTAAACACTCATAAAGTGGCTACAATTTAAGGATTGTGTTTAGTGACGGCATCAGATTCCTAATTGATGGAGAATAGTCTGGTGGCAAGAAAAGCTGATTCCAGGAGGTTGTCAAGTGTTTTCGCTCAACGATTCCATTCCTGGGTGGTTGGTTTGGCCCTTGTTCCTGTAACTCGAATCCTAGCCCGGTATATCCCATTTTAGTTTGACACCATTGTGAACCTTACACCTTTTTTACTCTCTAATCGAGGTTCTCGGCATTGAAAAATCTTCGTAAACTAAATCACACGTGTATATGTTGACATTTAAGAGATACACAGTCAAGAAAATCAAGAGCAATGGTGATATATATGCGGATTAGACACCAAAAAATAAACACTAAAAAATGGCTACAATTTAAGGAATGTGTTTAGTGACGGCATCAGATTCCTAATTGATGGAGAATGGTCTGGTGGCAAGAAAAGCTGCTTCAAGGAGGTTGTCAAGGGTTTTCGCTCGTCGATTCCATTCTTGGGTGGTTGGTTTGGCCCTTATTCCTGTAACTCGAATCCTAGCCCGGTATATCCCATTTTATTTTTACACCATTGTGAACCTTACGCCTTTTTTACTCTCTGATCGAGGTTCTCAGCGTTTAAAAATCTTCGTAAACTAAATCACACGTGTATGTGTTGACATTTAAAAGATATACAGTCAAGAAAATCAAGAGCAATGGTGATATATATGCGGATTAGTCACCAAAAAATAAACACTCAAAAAATGGCTACAGTTTATGGAATGTGTTTAGTGATGGCATCAGATTCCTAATTGATGGAGAAAGGTCTGGTGGCAAAAAACGGTGCTTCCAGGAGGTTCTCAAGTGTTTTCGCTCGACGATTCCATTTTTGGGTGGTTGGTTTGGCCCTTGTTCCTATAACTCGAATCATAGCCATGTATATCCCATTATAGTTTTACACAATTGTGAACCTTACGCCTTTTTTACTCTCTGATCCAGGTTCTCGGCATTTAAATATCTTCGTAAACTAAACCACACGTGTATGTGTTGACATTTAAGAGATATACAGTCAAGAAAATCATGAGCAATGGTGATATATATGCGGATTAGACACCAAAATATAAACACTCAAAAAATGGTTACAGGTTAAGGAATGTGTTTACTGACGGCATCAGATTCCTAATTGATGGAAAAAGGTCTGGGGAAAAAAACGCTGCTTCCAGGAGGTTGTCAAGTGTTTTCGCTCGACGATTCCATTCTTGGGTGGTTGGTTTAGCCCTTGTTCCTGTAACTCGAATTCTAGCTCGGTATATCCCATTGTAGTTTTACACCATTGTGAACCTTACACCTTTTTTACTCTCTGATCGAGGTTCTCGGCATTGAAAAATCTTCGTAAACTAAATCACACGTGTATATGTTGACATTAAGAGATATACAGTCAAGAAAATCAAGAGTAACGGTGATATATTTATGGATTAGACACCAAAAAGTAAACACTCATAAAGTGGCTACAATTTAAGGATTGTGTTTAGTGACGGCATCAGATTCCTAATTGATGGAGAATAGTCTGGTGGCAAGAAAAGCTGATTCCAGGAGGTTGTCAAGTGTTTTCGCTCAACGATTCCATTCCTGGGTGGTTGGTTTGGCCCTTGTTCCTGTAACTCGAATCCTAGCCCGGTATATCCCATTTTAGTTTTACACCATTGTGAACCTTACACCTTTTTTACTCTCTAATCAAGGTTCTCGGCATTGAATAATCTTCGTAAACTAAATCACACGTGTATATGTTGACATTTAAGAGATACACAGTCAAGAAAATCAAGAGCAATGGTGATATATATGCGGATTAGACACCAAAAAATAAACACTAAAAAATGGCTACAATTTAAGGAATGTGTTTAGTGACGGCATCAGATTCCTAATTGATGGAGAATGGTCTGGTGGCAAGAAAAGCTGCTTCAAGGAGGTTGTCAAGTGTTTTCGCTCGACGATTCCATTCTTGGGTTGTTGGTTTGGCCCTTGTTCCTGTAACTCGAATCCTAGCCCGGTATATCCCATTTTAGTTTTACACCATTGTGAACCTGACGCCTTTTTTACTCTCTGATCGAGGTTCTCGGCATCGAAAAATCTTCGTAAACTAAATCACACGTGTATATGTTGACATTTAAGAGATATACAGTCAAGAAAATCAAGAGCAATGGTGATATATATGCGGATTAGACACCAAGAAATAAACACTCAAAAAATGGCTACAATTTAAGGAATGTGTTTAGCGACGGCATCAGATTTCTAATTGGTGGAGAAAGGTCTGGTGGCAAGAAAACCTGCTTACAGGAGGTTGTCAAGTGTTTTCGCTCGACGATTCCATTTTTGGGTGGTTGGTTTGGCCCTTGTTCCTGTAACTCGAATCATAGCCATGTATATCCCATTTTAGGTTTATACAATTGTGAACCTTACGCCTTTTTTACTCTCTGATCGAGGTTCTCGGCATTTAAAAATATTCGTAAACTAAATCACACGTGTATATGTTGACATTTAAGAGATATACAGTCAAGAAAATCAATAGCAATGGTGATATATATGCGGATTAGACACCAAAAAGTAAACACTCAAAAAATGGCTACAGTTTAAGGAATGTGTTTAGTGATGGCATCAGATTCCTAATTGATGGAGAAAGGTCTGGTGGCAAAAAACGGTGCTTCCCGGAGGTTCTCAAGTGTTTTCGCTCGACGATTCCATTCTTGGGTGGTTGGTTTGGCCCTTATTCCTGTAACTCGAATCTTAGCCCGGTATATCCGATTTTAGTTTTACACCATTGTGAATGTTACGTCTTTTTACTCTCTGATCGAGGTGCTCGGCATTGAAAAATCTTCGTAAACTAAATCACACATGTATATGTTGACATTTAAGAGATATACAGTCAAGAAAATCAAGAGCAATGGTGATATATATGCGGATTAGACACCAAAAAATAAACACTCATAAAATGGCTACAATTTAAGGAATGTGTTTAGTGACGGCATCAGATTCCTAATTGGTGGAGAAAGGTCTGGGGGCAAGAAAAGCTGCTTACAGGAGGTTGTCAAGTGTTTTCGCTCGACGATTCCATTCTTGGGTGGTTGGTTTTGCCCTTGTTCCTGTAACTCGAATCCTAGCCCGGTATATCCCATTTTAGTTTTACACCATTGTGAACCTTACGCCTTTTTTACTCTCTAATCGAGGTTCTCGGCATCGAAAAATCTTCGTAAACTAAATCACACGTATATATGTTGACATTTAAGAGATATACAGTTAAGAAAATCAAGAGCAATGGTGATATATATGCGGATTAGACCCCAAAAAATAAACACAAAAAAATGGCTACAATTTAAGGAATGTGTTTAGCGACGGCACCAGATTCCTAATTGATGGAGAATGGTCTGGTGGCAAGAAAAGCTGCTTACAGGAGGTTGTCAAGTGTTTTCGCTCGACGATTCCATTCTTGGGTGGTTGGTTTGGCCCTTGTTCCTGTAACTCGAATCCTAGCCCGGTATATATCCCATTTTATTTTTACACCATTGTGAACCTTACGCCTTTTTTACTCTCTGATCAAGGTTCTCATCGTTGAAAAATCTTCGTAAACTAAATCACACGTGTATGTGTTGACATTTAAGAGATATACAGTCAAGAAAATCAAGAGCAATGGTGATATATATGCGGATTAGACACCAAGAAATAAACACTCAAAAAATGGCTACAATTTAAGGAATGTGTTTAGTGACGGCATCAGATTTCTAATTGGTGGAGAAAGGTCTGGTGGCAAGAAAACATGCTTACAGGAGGTTGTCAAGTGTTTTCGCTCGACGATTCCATTTTTGGGTGGTTGGTTTGGCCCTTGTTCCTGTAACTCGAATCATAGCCATGTATATCCCATTTTAGTTTTATACAATTGTGAGCCTTACGCCTTTTTTACTCTCTGATCGAGGTTCTCGGCATTTAAAAATATTCGTAAACTAAATCACACGTGTATATGTTGACATTTAAGAGATATACAGTCAAGAAAATCAATAGCAATGGTGATATATATGCGGATTAGACACCAAAAAGTAAACACTCAAAAAATGGCTACAGTTTAAGGAATGTGTTTAGTGATGGCATCAGATTCCTAATTGATGGAGAAAGGTCTGGTGGCAAAAAACGGTGCTTCCAGGAGGTTCTCAAGTGTTTTCGCTCGACGATTCCATTCTTGGGTGGTTGGTTTGGCCCTTGTTCCTGTAACTCGAATCCTAGCCCGGTATATCCGATTTTAGTTTTACACCATTGTGAATGTTACGTCTTTTTACTCTCTGATCGAGGTGCTCGGCATTGAAAAATCTTCGTAAACTAAATCACACATGTATATGTTGACATTTAAGAGATATACAGTCAAGAAAATCAAGAGCAATGGTGATATATATGCGGATTAGACACCAAAAAATAAACACTCATAAAATGGCTACAATTTAAGGAATGTGTTTAGTGACGGCATTAGATTCCTAATTGGTGGAGAAAGGTCTGGGGGCAAGAAAAGCTGCTTACAGGAGGTTGTCAAGTGTTTTCGCTCGACAATTCCATTTTTGGGTGGTTGGTTTGGCCCTTGTTCCTGTAACTCGAATCATACCCATGTATATCCCATTATAGTTTTACACAATTGTGAACCTTACGCCTTTTTTACTCTCTGATCCAGGTTCTCGGCATTTAAATATCTTCGTAAACTAAATCACACTTGTATGTGTTGACATTTAAGAGATATACAGTCAAGAAAATCAAGAGCAATGGTGATATATATGCGGATTAGACACCAAAAAATAAACACTCAAAAAATGGTTACAGGTTAAGGAATGTGTTTACTGACGGCATCAGATTCCTAATTGATGGAGAAAGGTCTGGTGGAAAAAAACGCTGTTTCCAGGAGGTTGTCAAGTGTTTTCGCGAGACGATTCCATTCTTGGGTGGTTGGTTTGGCCCTTGTTCCTGTAACTCGAATTCTAGCTCGGTATATCCGATTTTAGTTTTACACCATTGTGAACGTTACGTCTTTTTACTCTCTGATCGAGGTTCTCGGCATTGAAAAATCTTCGTAAACTAAATCACACGTGTATATGTTGACATTTAAGACATATACAGTCAAGAAAATCAGGAGCAATGGTGATTTATATGCAGATTAGACACCAAAAAATAAACACTTAAAACATGGCTACAATTTAAGGAATGTATTTAGTGACGGCATCAGATTCCTAATTGATGGAGAAAGGTCTGGTGGCTAGAAAAGCTGCTTCCAGGAGGTTGTCAAGTGTTTTTGCTCGACGATTCCATTCTTGGGTGGTTGGTTTTTCCCTTGTTCCTGTAACTCGAATCCTAGCCCGGTATATCCCATTTTTGTTTTACACCATTGTGAACCTTACGCCTTTTTTACTCTCTAATCGAGGTTCTCGGCATCGAAAAATCTTCGTAAACTAAATCACACGTATATATGTTGACATTTAAGAGATATACAGTTAAGAAAATCAAGAGCAATGGTGATATATATGCGGATTAGACCCCAAAAAATAAACACTCAAAAAATGGCTACAATTTAAAGAATGTGTTTAGCGACGGCATCAGATTCCTAATTGATGGAGAAAGGTCTGGTGGCAAGAAAAGCTGATTCTAGGAGGTTGTAAAGTGTTTTTGCTCGACGATTCTATTCTTGGGTGGTTGGTTTGGCCCTTGTTCCTGTAACTCGAATCCTAGCCCGGTATATCCCATTGTAGTTTTACACCATTGTGAACCTTACACCTTTTTTACTCGCTAATCGAGGTTCTTGGCATTGAACAAATCTTTGCAAACTAAATCACACATGTATATGTTGACATTAAGAGATATACAGTCAAGAAAATCAAGAGTAACGGTGATATATTAGTGGATTAGACACCAAAAAGTAAACACTCATAAAGTGGCTACAATTTTAGGATTGTGTTTAGTGACGGCATCAGATTCCTAATTGATGGAGAATAGTCTGGTGGCAACAAAAGCTGATTCCAGGAGGTTGTCAAGTGTTTTCGCTCAACGATTCCATTCTTGGGTGGTTGGTTTGGCCCTTGTTCCTGTAACTCGAATCCTAGCCCGGTATATCCCATTTTAGTTTTACACCATTGTGAACCTTACACCTTTTTTACTCTCTAATCGAGGTTCTCTTCATTGAATAATCTTCGTAAACTAAATCACACGTGTATATGTTGACATTTAAGAGATACACAGTCAAGAAAATCAAGAGCAATGGTGATATATATGCGGATTAGACACCAAAAAATAAACACTCAAAAAATGGATACAAATTAAGGAATGTGTTTAGCGACGGCATCAGATTCCTAATAGATGGAGAATGGTCTGGTGGCAAGAAAAGCTGCTTCAAGGAGGTTGTCAAGTGTTTTCGCTCGACGATTCCATTCTTGGGTGGTTGGTTTGGCCCTTGTTCCTGTAACTCGAATCCTAGCCCGGTATATCCCATTTTAGTTTTACACCATTGTGAACCTGACGCCTTTTTTACTCTCTGATCGAGGTTCTCGGCATCGAAAAATCTTCGTAAACTAAATCACACGTGTATATGTTGACATTTAAGAGATATACAGTCAAGAAAATCAAGAGCAATGGTGATATATATGCGGATTAGACACCAAGAAATAAACACTCAAAAAATGGCTACCATTTAAGGAATGTGTTTAGTGACGGCATCAGATTTCTAATTGGTGGAGAAAGGTCTGGTGGCAAGAAAACCTGCTTACAGGAGGTTGTCAAGTGTTTTCACTCGACGATTCATTTTTTGGGTGGTTGGTTTGGCCCTTGTTCCGGTAACTCGAATCATAGCCATGTATATCCCATTTTAGTTTTATACAATTGTGAACCTTACGCCTTTTTTACTCTCTGATCGAGGTTCTCGGCATTTAAAAATATTCGTAAACTAAATCACACGTGTATATGTTGACATTTAAGAGATATACAGTCAAGAAAATCAATAGCAATGGTGATATATATGCGGATTAGACACCAAAAAGTAAACACTCATAAAGTGGCTACAATTTAAGGATTGTGTTTAGTGACGGCATCAGATTCCTAATTGATGGAGAAAAGTCTGGTGGCAAGAAAAGCTGATTCCAGGAGGTTGTCAAGTGTTTTCGCTCGACGATTCTATTCTTGGGTGGTTGGTTTGGCCCTTGTTCCTGTAACTCGAATCCTAACCCGGTATATCCCATTTTAGTTTTACACCATTGTGAACCTTACACCTTTTTTACTCTCTAATCGAGGTTCTCGGCATTGAACAAATCCTTGCAAACTAAATCACACGTGTATATGTTGACATTAAGAGATACACAGTCAAGAAAATCAAGAGTAATGGTGATATATATGCGGATTAGACACCAAAAAGTAAACACTCATAAAGTGGCTACAATTTAAGGATTGTGTTTAGTGACGGCATCAGATTCCAAATTGATGGAGAAGAGTCTGGTGGCAAGAAATGCTGATTCCAGGAAGTTGTCAAGTGTTTTCGCTCGACGATTCTATTCTTGGGTGGTTGGTTTGGCCCTTGTTCTTGTAACTCGAATCCTAGCCCGGTATATCCCATTTTATTTTTACACCATTGTGAACCTTACACCTTTTTTACTCTCTAATAGAGGTTCTCGGCATTGAAAAATCTTCGTAAACTAAATCACACGTGTATATGTTGACATTTAAGAGATACACGGTCAAGAAAATCAAGAGCAATGGTGATATATATGCGGATTAGACACCAAAAAATAAACACTAAAAAATGGCTACAGTTTAAGGAATGTGTTTAGTGACGGCATCAGATTCCTAATTGATGGAGAAAGGTCTGGTGGCAAGAAAAGCTGCTTACAGGAGGTTGTCAAGTGTTTTCGCTCGACGATTCCATTCTTGGGTGGTTGGTTTGGCCCTTGTTCATGTAACTCGAATCCTAGCCCGGTATATCCCATTTTATTTTCACACCATTGTGAACCTTACGCCTTTTTTACTCTCTGATCAAGGTTCTCAGCGTTTAAAAATCTTCGTAAACTAAATCACACGTGTATGTGTTGACATTTAAGAGATATACAGTCAAGAAAATCAAGAGCAATGGTGATATATATGCGGATTAGTCACCAAAAAATAAACACTCAAAAAATGACTACAGTTTAAGGAATGTGTTTAGTGACGGCATCAGATTCCTAATTGATGGAGAAAGGTCTGGTGGCAAAAAACGGTGCTTCCAGGAGGTTGTCAAGTGTTTTCGCTCAACGATTCCATTCTTGGGTGGTTGGTTTGGCCATTGTTGCTGTAACTCGAATCCTAGCCTGGTATATCCGATTTTAGTTTTACACCATTGTGAATGTTACGTCTTTTTACTCTCTGATCGAGGTGCTCGGCATTGAAAAATCTTCGTAAACTAAATCACACGTGTATATGTTGACATTTAAGACATATACAATCAAGAAAATCAAGAGAAATGGTAATATATATGCAGATTAGACACCAAAAAATAAACACTCAAAACATGGCTACAATTTAAGGAATGTATTTAGTGACGGCATCAGATTCCTAATTGGTGGAGAAAGGTCTGGTGGTAAGAAAAGCTGCTTACAGGAGGTTGTCAAGTGTTTTCGCTCGACGATTCCATTCTTGGGTGGTTGGTTTGGCCCTTGTTCCTGTAACTCGAATCCTAGCCCGGTATATCCCATTTTAGTTTTACACCATTGTGAACCTTACGCCTTTTTTACTCTCTGATCGAGGTTCTCGGCATCGAAAAATCTTCGTAAACTAAATCACACGTGTATATGTTGACATTTAAGAGATATACAGTCAAGAAAATCAAGAGCAATGGTGATATATATATATGCGGATTAGACACCAAGAAATAAACACTCAAAAAATGGCTACAATTTAAGGAATGTGTTTAGTGACGGCATCAGATTTCTAATTGCTAGAGAAAGGTCTGGTGGCTAGAAAAGCTGCTTACAGGAGGTTGTCAAGTGTTTTCGCTTGACGATTCCATTCTTGGGTGGTTGGTTTGGCCCTTGTTCCTGTAACTCGAATCATAGCCATGTATATCCCATTTTATTTTTACACCATTGTGAACCTTACACCTTTTTTACTCTCTAATCGACGTTCTCGGCATTAAAAAATCTTCGTAAACTAAATCACACGTGTATATGTTGACATTTAAGAGATACACAGTCAAGAAAATCAAGAGCAATGGTGATATATATGCGGATTAGACACCAAAAAATAAACACTAAAAAATGGCTACAATTTAAGGAATGTGTTTAGTGACGGCATCAGATTCCTAATTGATGGAGAATGGTCTGGTGGCAAGAAAAGCTGCTTCAAGGAGGTTGTCAAGTTTTTTCGCTCGACGATTCCATTCTTGGGTGGTTGGTTTGGCCCTTGTTCCTGTAACTCGAATCCTAGCCCGGTATATCCCATTTTATTTTTACACCATTGTGAACCTTACGCCTTTTTTACTCTCTGATCCAGGTTCTCGGCGTTTAAAAATCTTCGTAAACTAAATCACACGTGTATGTGTTGACATTTAAGAGATATACAGTCAAGAAAATCAAGAGCAATGCTGATATATATGCGGATTAGTCACCAAAAAATAAACACTCAAAAAATGGCTACAGTTTAAGGAATGTGTTTAGTGACGGCATCAGATTCCTAATTGATGGAGAAAGGTCTGGTGGCAAAAAACGGTGCTTCCAGGAGGTTGTCAAGTGTTTTCGCTCGACGATTCCATTCTTGGGTGGTTGGTTTGGCCCTTGTTCCTGTAACTCGAATCCTAGCCCGGTATATCCGATTTTAGTTTTACACCATTGTGAATGTTACGTCTTTTTACTCTCTGATCGAGGTGCTCGGCATTGAAAAATCTTCGTAAACTAAATCACACGTGTATATGTTGACATTTAAGACATATACAGTCGAGAAAATCAAGAGAAATGGTAATATATATGCAGATTTGACACCAAAAATAAACACTCAAAACATGGCTACAATTTAAGGAATGTATTTAGTGACGGCATCAGATTCCTAATTGGTGGAGAAAGGTCTGGTGGTAAGAAAACCTGCTTCCTGGAGGTTGTCAAGTGTTTTCGCTCGACGATTCCATTCTTGTGTGGTTGGTTTGGCCCTTGTTCCTGTAACTCGAATCCTAGCCCGGTATATCAAATTTTAGTTTTACACCATTGTGAACCTTACACCTTTTTTACTCTCTGATCGACGTTCTCGGCATTGAAAAATCTTCGTAAACTAAATCACACATGTATATATTGACATTTAAGAGATATACAGTCAAGAAAATCAAGAGCAATAGTGGTATATATGCGGATTAGACACCAAAAAATAAACACTAAAAAATGGCTACAATTTAAGGAATGTGTTTAGTGACGGCATCAGATTCCTAATTGGTGGAGAAAGGTCTGGTGGCAAGAAAAGCTACTTACAGGAGGTTGTCAAGTGTTTTCGCTTGACGATTCCATTCTTGGGTGGTTGGTTTGGCCCTTGTTCCTGTAACTCGAATCATAGCCATGTATATCCCATTTTAGCTTTACACAATTGTGAGCCTTACGCCTTTTTTACTCTTTAATCGAGGTTCTTGGCATTTAATTATCTTCGTAAACTAAATCACACGTGTATATGTTGACATTTAAGAGATATACAGTCAAGAAAATCAAGAGCAATAGTGGTATATATGCGGATTAGACACCAAAAAATAAACACTAAAAAATGGCTACAATTTAAGGAATGTGTTTAGCGACGGCATCAGATTCCTAATTGATGGAGAAAGGTTTGGTGGTAAGAAAAGCTGCTTTAAGGAGGTTGTCAAGTGTTTTCGCTCGACGGTTCCATTCTTGGATGGTTGGTTTGGCCCTTGTTCGTGTAACTCGAATCCTAGCCCGGTATATCCTATTTTAGTTTTACACCATTGTGAACGTTACGTCTTTTTACTCTCTGATCGAGGTTCTCGGCATTGAAAAATCTTAGTAAGCTAAATCACACATGTATATGTTGACATTTAAGAGATATACAGTCAAGAAAATCAAGAGCAATGGTGATATATATGCGGATTAGACACCAAAAAATAAACACTCATAAAATGGCTACAATTTAAGGAATGTGTTTAGTGACGGCATCAGATTCCTAATTGGTGGAGAAAGGTCTTGGGGCAAGAAAAGCTGCTTACAGGAGGTTGTCAAGTGTTTTCGCTCGACGATTCCATTTTTGGGTGGTTGGTTTGGCCCTTGTTCCTGTAACTCGAATCATAGCCATGTATATCGCATTATAGTTTTACACAATTGTGAACCTTACGCCTTTTTTACTCTCTGATCGAGGTTCTCGGCATTTAAATATCTTCGTAAACTAAATCACACGTGTATGTGTTGACATTTAAGAGATATACAGTCAAGAAAATCAAGAGCAATGGTGATATATATGCGGATTAGACACCAAAAAATAAACACTCAAAAAATGGTTACAGGTTAAGGAATGTGTTTACTGACGGCATCAGATTCCTAATTGATGGAGAAAGGTCTGGTGGAAAAAAAACGCTGCTTCCAGGAGGTTGTCAAGTGTTTTCGCTCGATGACTCCATTCTTGGGTGGTTGGTTTGGCCCTTGTTCCTGTAACTCGAATCCTAGCTCGGTATATCCGATTTTAGTTTTACACCATTGTGAACGTTACGTCTTTTTACTCTCTGATCGGGGTTCTCGGCATTGAAAAATCTTCGTAAACTAAATCACACGTGTATATGTTGACATTTAAGACATATACAGTCAAGAAAATCAAGAGCAATGGTGATTTATATGCAGATTAGACACCAAAAAATAAACACTCAAAACATGGCTACAATTTAAGGAATGTATTTAGTGACGGCATCAGATTCCTAATTGGTGGAGAAAGGTCTGGTGGTAAGAAAAGCTGCTTCCAGGAGGTTGTCAAGTGTTTTTGCTCGACGATTCCATTCTTGGGTGGCTGGTTTGGCCCTTGTTCCTGTAACTCGAATCCTAGCCCGGTATATCCCATTTTAATTTTACACCATTGTGAACCTTACGCCTTTTTTACTCTCTGATCGAGGTTCTCGGCATCGAAAAATCTTGGTAAACAAAATCACACGTATATATGTTGACATTTAAGAGATATACAGTCAAGAAAATCAAGAGCAATGGTGATATATATGCGGATTAGACACCAAAAAATAAACACTCAAAAAATGACTACAATTTAAGGAATGTGTTTAGTGACGGCATCAGATTTCTAATTGGTGGAGAAAGGTCCGGTGGCAAGAAAAGCTGCTTACAGGAAGTTGTCAAGTGTTTTCGCTCGACGATTCCAGTCTTGGGTGGTTGGTTTGGCCCTTGTTCCTGTAACTCGAATCATAGCCATGTATATCCCATTTTAGTTTTATACAATTGTGAACCTTACGCCTTTTTTATTCTCTGATCGAGGTTCTCGGCATTTAAAAATCTTCGTAAACTAAATCACACGTGTATATGTTGACATTTAAGAGATATACAGTCAAGAAAATCAAGAGCAATGGAGATATATATGCGGATTAGACCCCAAAAAATAAACACTAAAAAATGGCTACAATTTAAGCAATGTGTTTAGCGATGGCATCAGATTCCTAATTGATGGAGAAAGGTCTGGTGGCAAGACAAGCTGATTCTAGGAGGTTGCCAAGTGTTTTTGCTCGACGATTCTATTCTTGGGTGGTTGGTTTGGCGCTTGTTCCTGTAACTCGAATCCTAGCCCGGTATATCCCATTTTAGTTTTACACCATTGTGAACCTTACACCTTTTTTACTCTCTAATCGAGGTTCTCGGCATTGAACAAATCTTTGCAAACTAAATCACACATGTATATGTTGACATTAAGAGATATACAGTCAAGAAAATCAAGAGTAACGGTGATATATATGCGGATTAGACACCAAAAAGTAAACACTTATAAAGTGGCTACAATTTAAGGATTGTGTTTAGTGACGGCATCAGATTCCTAATTGATGGAGAAGAGTCTAGTGGCAAGAAAAGCTGATTCCAGGAGGTTGTCAAGTGTTTTCGCTCGACGATTCCATTCATGGGTGGTTGGTTTGGCCCTTGATCCTGTAACTAGAATCCTAGCCCGGTATATCCCATTTTAGTTTTACACCATTGTGAACCTTACACCTTTTTTACTTTCTAATCGAGGTTCTCGGCATTGAAAAATCTTCGTAAACTAAATCACACGTGTATATGTTGACATTTAAGAGATACACAGTCAAGAAAATCAAGAGCAATGGTGATATATATGCGGATTAGACACCAAAAATAAACACTAAAAAATGGCTACAATTTAAGGAATGTGTTTAGTGACGGCATCAGATTCCTAATTGATGGAGAATGGTTTGATGGCAAAAAAGCTGCTTCAAGGAGGTTGTCAAGTGTTTTCGCTCGACGATTCCATTCTTGGGGGGTTGGTTTGGCCCTTGTTCCTGTAACTCGAATCCTAGCCCGGTATATCCCATTTTAGTTTTACACCATTATGAATGTTACGTCTTTTTACTCTCTGATCGAGGTTCTCGGCATAGAAAAATCTTCGTAAACTAAATCACACGTGTATATGTTGACATTTAAGACATATACAGTCAATAAAATCAAGAGCAATGGTAATATATATGCAGATTAGACATCAAAAAATAAACACTCAAAACATGGCTACAATTTAAGGAATGTATTTAGTGACGGCATCAGATTCCTAATTGGTGGAGAAAGGTCTGGTGGTAAGAAAATCTGCTTCCTGGAGGTTGTCAAGTGTTTTCGCTCGACGATTCCATTCTTGGGTGGTTGGTTTGGCCCTTGTTCCTGTAACTCGAATCCTAGCCCGGTATATCCCATTTTAGTTTTACACCATTGTGAACCTTACGCCTTTTTAACTCTCTGATCGAGGTTCTCGGCATTGAAAAATCTTCGTAAACTAAATCACAAATGTATATTATGACATTTAAGAGATATACAGTCAAGAAAATCAAGAGCAACGGGGATATATATGCGAATTAGACACCAAAAAATAAACACTCATAAAATGACTACAATTTAAGGAATGTGTTTAGTGACGGCATCAGATTCCTAATTGGTGGAGAATGGTCTGGTGGCAAGAAAAGCTGCTTACATGAGGTTGTCAAGTGTTTTCGCTCGACGATTCCATTCTTGGGTGGTTGGTTTGGCCCTTGTTCCTGTAACTCGAATCATAGCCATGTATATCCCATTTTAGTTTTACACAATTGTGAACCTTACGCCCTTTTTATTCTCTGATCGAGGTTCTCGGCATTTAAATATCTTCATAAACTAAATTACACGTGTATATGTTGACATTTAAGAGATATACGGTCAAGAAAATCAAGAGCAATGGTGATATATATGCGGATTAGAAACCAAAAAATAAACACTAAAAAATGGCTACAATTTAAGGAATGTGTTTAACGACGGCATCAGATTCCTAATTGATGGAGAAAGGTCCGGTGGCAAGAAAAGCTGCTTCAAGGAGGTTGTTAAGTGTTTTCGCTCGACTATTCCATTTTAGTTTTACACCATAGTGAACCTTACGCTTTTTTACTCTCTGATCGAGGTTCTCGGCGTTGAAAAATCTTCGTAAACTAAATCACACGTGTATTTGTTGACATTTAAGAGATATACAGTCAAGAAAATCAAGAGCAATGGTGATATATATGCGAATTAGAAACCAAAAAATAAACACTAAAAAAATGGCTACAGTTTAAGGAATGTGTTTAGTGACAGCATCAGATTCCTAATTGATGGAGAAAGGTCTAGTGGCAAAAAAGCTGCTTTCAGGAGGTTGTCAAGTGTTTTCGCTCGACGATTCCATTCTTGGGTGGTTGGTTTGGCCCTTGTTCCTGTAACTCGAATCCTAGCCCGGTATATCCCTTTTTAGTTTTACACCATTGTGAACGTTACGACTTTTTACTCTCTGATCGAGGTTCTCGGTATTGAAAAATCTTCGTAAACTAAATCACACGTGTATATGTTGACATTTAAGACATATACAGTCAAGAAACTCAAGAACAATGGTGATATATATGCAGATTAGACACCAAAAAATAAACACTCAAAACATGGCTACAATTTAAGGAATGTATTTAGTGACGGCATCAGATTCCTAATTGGTGGAGAAAGGTCTGGTCGCAAGAAAAGCTGCTTCCAGGAGGTTAGCAAGTGTTTTCGCTCGACGATTCCATTCTTGGGTGGTTGGTTTGGCCCTTGTTCCTGTAACTCGAATCCTAGCCCGGTATATCCCATTTTAGTTTAACACCATTGTGAACCTTACGCCTTTTTTACCCTCTGATAGAAGTTCTCGGCATTGAAAAATATTCTAAAACTAAATCACATGTGTATATGTTGACATTTAAGAGATATAGAGTTAAGAAAATCAAGAGCAATGGTGATATATATGCGGATTAGACACCAAAAAATAAACACTCAAAAAATGGCTACAGTTTAAGGAATGTGTTTAGTGACGGCATCAGATTTCTAATTGATGGAGAAAGGTCTGGTGGCAAAAAACGCTGCTTCCAGGAGGTTGTCAAGTGTTTTTGCTCGACGATTCCATTCTTGGGTGGTTGGTTTGGCTCTTGTTCCTGTAACTCGAATCCAAGCCCGGTTCCCATTTTAGTTTTACACCATTGTGAACCTTACGCCTTTTTTACTCTCTGATCGAGGTTATCGGCATTGAAAAATCTTCGTAAACTAAATCACACGTGTATATGTTGACATTTAAGAGATATACAGTCAAGAAAATCAAGAGCAATGGTGATATATATGCGGATTAGACACCAAAAAATAAACACTCAAAAAACGGCTACAATTTAAGGAATGTATTTAGTGACGGCATTAGATTCCTAATTGGTAGAGAAAGGTCTGGGGGCAAGAAAAGCTGCTTACAGGAGGTTGCCAAGTGTTTTCGTTCGACGTTTCCATTCTTGGGTGATTGGTTTGGCCCTTGTTCCCGTAACTCGAATCATAGCCATGTATATCCCATTTTAGTTTTATACAATTGTGAACCTTACACCTTTTTTACTCTCTGATCGAGGTTCTCGGTATTTAAAAATCTTCGTAAACTAAATCACACGTGTATATGTTGACATTTAAGAGATATACAGTCAAGAAAATCAAGAGCAATGGTGATATATATGCGGATTAGACACCAAAAAATAAACACTCAAAAAATGGATACAAATTAAGGAATGTGTTTAGCGACGGCATCAGATTCCTAATTGATGGAGAAATGTCTGGTGGCAAAAAAGCTGCTTCCAGGAGGTTGTCAAGTGTTTTCGCTCGACGGTTCCATTCTTGGGTGGTTGGTTTGGCCCTTGTTCCTGTAACTCGAATCCTAGCCCGGTATATCCGATTTTAGTTTTACACCATTGATAACCTTACGCCTTTTTTACTCTCTGATCGAGGTTCTCGGCATTGAAAAATCTTTGTAAACTAAATCACACGTGTATATGTTGACATTTAAGAGATATATCGTCAAGAAAATCAAGAGCAATGGTGATATATATGCGAATTAGACACCAAAAAATAAACACTCAAAAAATGGCTACAATTTAAGGAATGTGTTTAGTGACGACATCAGATTCCTAATTGATGGAGAAAGGTCTGGTGGCAAAAAAGCTGTTTCCAGGAGGTTGTCAAGTGTTTTCGCTCGACGATTCCATTCTTGGGTGGTTGGTTTGGCCCTTGTTCCTGTAACTCGAATCCCTGCCCGGTATATCCGATTTTAGTTTTACACCATTGTGAACGTTACATCTTTTTACTCTCTGATCGAGGTTCTCGGTATTGAAAAATCTTCGTAAACTAAATCACACGTGTATATGTTGACATTTAAGACATATACAGTCAGGAAAATCAAGAGCAATGGTGATATATATGCAGATTAGACACCAAAAAATAAACACTCAAAACATGGCTACAATTTAAGGAAGGTATTTAGTGACGGCATCAGATTCCTAATTGGTGGAGAAAGGTCTGGTGGCAAGAAAAGCTGCTTCTAGGAGGTTATCAAGTGTTTTCGCTCGACGATTCCATTCTTGGGTGGTTGGTTTGGCCCTTGTTCCTGTAACTCAAATCCTAGCCCGATATATCCCATTTTAGTTTTACACCATTGTGAACCTTACGCCTTTTTTACTCTCTGATCGAGGTTCTTGGCATTGAAAAATCTTCCTAAACTAAATCACATGTGTATATGTTGACCTTTAAGAAATATACAGTCAAGAAAATCAAGAGCAATGGTGATATATATGCGGATTCGACACCAAAAAATAAACACTCAAAAAATGGCTACAGTTTAAGTAATGTGTTTAGTGACGGCATCAGATTTCTAATTGATGGAGAAAGGTCTGGTGGCAAAAAACGCTGCTTCCAGGAGGTTGCCAAGTGTTTTCGCTCGACGATTCCATTCTTGGGTGGTTGGTTTCTCCCTTGTTCCTGTAACTCGAATCCTAGCCCAGTATATCCCATTTTAGTTTTACACCATTGTGAATGTTTCGTCTTTTTACTCTCTGATCGAGGTTCTCGGCATTGAAAAATCTTTGTAAACTAAATCACACGTGTATATGTTGACATTTAAGACATATACAGTCAAGAAAATCAAGAGCAATGGTAATATATATGCAGATTAGACACCAAAAAATAAACACTAAAAACATGGCTACAATTTAAGGAATGTATTTAGTGATGACATCAGATTCCTAATTGATGGAGAAAGGTCAGGTGGCAAGAAAAGCTGATTCCCGGAGGTTGTCAAGTGTTTTCACTCGACGATTCCATTCTTGGGTGGTTGGTTTGGCCCTTGTTCCTGTAACTCGAATCCTAGTCCGGTATATCTCAGTTTAGTTTTACACCATTGTGAACCTTACGCCTTTTTTACTTTCTGATCGAGGTTCTCGACATTGAAATATCTTCGTAAACTAAATCACACGTGTATATGTTGACATTTAAGAGATATACAGTCAAGAAAATCAAGAGTAATGGTGATATATTTGCGGATTAGACACCAAAAAATAAACACTCAAAAAATGGCTACAATTTAAGGAATGTGTTTAGTGACGGCATCATATTCCTAATTGGTGGAGAAAGGTCTGGTGGCAAGAAACGCTGCTTACAGGAGGTTGTCAAGTGTTTTCGCTCGACGATTCCATTCTTGGGTGGTTGGTTTGGCCCTTGTTCCTGTAACTCTAATCCTAGCCATGTATATCCCATTTTAGTTTTACACAATTGTGAACCTTACACCTTTTTTACTCTCTGATCGAGGTTCTCGGCATTGAAAAATCTTCGTAAACTAAATCACACGTGTATATGTTGACATTTAAGAGATATACAGTCAAGAAAATAAAGAGAAATGGTGATATATATGCGGATTAGACACCCAAAAAATAAACACTCAAAAAATGGCTACAGTTTAAGGAATGCGTTTAGTGACGGCATCAGATTCCTAAGTGATGGAGAAAGGTCTGGTGGCAAAACACACTGCTTCCAGTCGGTTGTCAAGTGTTTTCGCTCGACGATTCCATTCTTGGGTGGTTGGTTTGGCCCTTGTTCCTGTAACTCGAATCATAGCCCGGTATATCCGATTTTAGTTTTACACCATTGTGAACGTTACCACTTTTTACTCTCTGATCGAGGTTCTCGGCATTGAAAAATCTTTGTAAACTAAAGCACACGTGTATATGTAAACTAAAGCACACGTGTATATGTTAAGGAATGTACACGTGTATAGGTTAGACACCAAAAAATAAACACTCAAAACAAGGCTACATTTTAAGGAATGTATTTAGTGACGGCATCAGATTCCTAATTGGTGGAGAAAGGTCTGGTGGCAAGAAAAGCTGTTTCCAGGAGGTTGTCAAGTGTTTTCGCTCGACGATTCCATTCTTGTGTGGTTGGTTTGGCCCTTGTTCCTATAACTCGAATCCTAGCCCGGTATATCCCATTTTAGTTTTACACCATTGTGAACCTTACGCCTTTTTTACTCTCTGATCGAGGTTCTCGGCATTAAAAATCTTCGTAAACTAAATCACACGTGTGTATGTTGACATTTAAGAGATATACAGTCAAGAAAATCAAGAGCAATGGTGATATATATGCGGATTAGACACCAAAAAATAAACACTCAAAAAATGGCTACAATTTAATAAATGTGTTTAGTGACGGCATAAGATTCCTAATTGATGGAGAAAGGTCTGGTGGCAAGAAAAGCTGCTTCCAGGAGGTTGTTAAGTGTTTTCGCTCGACGATTCTATTCTTGGGTGGTTGGTTTGGCCCTTGTTCCTGTAACTCGAATCCTAGCCCGGTATATCCCATTTTAGTTTTACACCGTTGTGAACCTTACACCTTTTTTACTCTCTAATCGAGGTTCTCGGCATTGAACAAATCTTTGCAAACTAAATCACACGTGTATATGTTGACATTAAGAGATATACAGCCAAGAAAATCAAGAGCAATGGTGATATATATGCGGATTAGACACCAAAAAGTAAACACTCATAAAGTGGCTACAATTTAAGGATTGTGTTTAGTGACGGCATCAGATTCCTAATTGATGGAGAAAAGTCTGGTGGCAAGAAAAGCTGCTTCCAGCAGGTTGTCAAGTGTTTTCGCTCGACGATTCTATTCTTGGGTGGTTGGTTTGGCCCTTGTTCCTTTAACTCGAATCCTAGCCCGGTATATCCCATTTTAATTTTACACCATTGTGAACCTTACACCGTTTTTACTCTCTAATCGAGGTTCTCGGCATTGAAAAATCTTCATAATCTAAATCACACGTGTATATGTTGACATTTAAGAGATACACAGTCCAGAAAATCAAGAGCAATGGTGATATATATGCGGATTAGACACCAAAAAATAAACACTAAAAAATGGCTACAATTTAAGGAATGTGTTTAGTGACGACATCAGATTCCTAATTGATGGAGAATGGTCTGGTGGCAAGAAAAGCTGCTTCAAGGAGGTTGTCAAGTGTTTTCGCTCGACGATTCCATTCTTGGGTGGTTGGTTTGGCCCTTGTTCCTGTAACTCGAATCCTAGCCCGGTATATCCCATTTTAGTTTTACACCATTGTGAACCTTACGCCTTTTTTACTCTCTGATCGAAGTTCTCGGCGTTGAAAAATCTTCGTAAACTAAATCACACGTGTATATGTTGACATTTAAGAGATATACAATCCAGAAAATCAAGAGCAATGGTGATATATATGTGTATTAGACACCAAAAAATAAACACTCAAAAAATGGCTACAGTTTAAGAAATGTGTTTAGTGACGGCATCAGATTCCTAATTCATGGAGAAAGGTCTGGTGGCAAAAAACGCAGCTTCCAGGAAGTTGTCAAGTGTTTTCGCTCGACGATTCCATTCTTGGGTGGTTGGTTTGGCCCTTGTTCCTGTAACTCGAATCCTAGCCCGGTATATCCGATTTTAGTTTTACACCATTGTGAATGTTACGTCTTTTTACTCTCTGATCGAGGTTCTCGGCTTTGAAAAATCTTCGTAAACTAAATCACATGTGTATATGTTGACATTTAAGACATATACAGTCAAGAAAATCAAGAGCAATGGTGATATATATGCGGATTAGACACCAAAAAATAAACACTCAAAACATGGCTACAATTTAAGGAATGTGTTTAGTGACGGCATCAGATTCCTAATTGGTGGAGAAAGGTATGGTGGCAAAAAGAGCTGCTTTCTGGAGGTTGTCAAGTGTTTTAGCTCGACGATTCCATTCTTGGGTGGTTGGTTTGGCTCTTGTTCCTGTAACTCGAATCCTAGCCCGGTATATCCCATTTTAGTTTTACACCATTGTGAACCTTACGCCTTTTTTACTCTCTGATCGAGGTTCTCGGCATTTAAAAATATTTGTAAACTAAATCACACGTGTATATGTTTACATTTAAGAGATATACAGTCAAGAAAATCAAGAGCAATGGTGATATATATGCGGATTAGACACCAAAAAATAAACACTCAGAAAATGGCTACAATTTAAGGAATGTGTTTAGTGACGGCATCAGATTCCTAATTGGTGGAGAAAGGTCTGGTGGCAAGAAAAACTGCTTACAGGAGGTTGTCAAGTGTTTTCGCTCGCCGATTCCATTCTTGGGTGGTTGGTTTGGCCCTTGTTCCTGTAACTCGAATCATAGCCATGTATATCCCATTACAAGTGGTAAAATCAACAAAACTTATTTTTCGGAAAAATCATTTTGATTAAAACAAACTTAAGTGTTTTGAGATCATAATGAGAAAATAGTTTGTTGAAAGGGGGTGTTCTGATTGTTTATGCCAAGTGGTTGGCGAATTGAAGTGATTCGATATCAGTTGTCAATTTACTTGTACAGTTTGTTTTCAAATTTCCTTAAATGTATTTGAATTTTAGGGGGAGTAAGAATTTTAAGAAAATCCAAAAACATTTGAAAATTTGAAAAGACAAAAACATGATAAAAATCAAAAAGAGTTTTGTTGTGAAAAAGAGGAAATGATAGTACATCAGTGGACAGTTACAGTATGCTAAAGAATTGTAATGGTTAAATAGCGTTAAACGGTCTCACTGATGATATGCCAATAGGTTTTTACACATTTAGTATGTTTTTTCGGGATATAAACTTAAATTCAAACTTGCTTATTTCGTAGGGAACACTACTTGGATATATAGGTAACCCCCGAAATTTCGTTTGAAGGATCCCTCTTTCTGAGATACTAGGTCTTTATGCTCAGTGATATCTGGGGTATTATCCCGGGACTTCTGATTTTGCGGAAGCAATGGCCTAGTCCCCGGAGAATACTTTACGCTTGCTTGAAATAAAAGCATGCCCTCAGTACAAAAAATGATGAAACATTGAAAAATGCTAATCATGTGATGTTGTAAAAAGGATCCTCTAAAGGGGACCACCAAAAGTCGAAGCCGTCATCTCTCTGCTGAACGGAAGTTCTGACCTGAGCTCTCTCGGCCTTCGCATTTAACCCCTTACAGATATCATTTGTGGTATATTCACCTGTAAGACTGAATATTGGGATCTGGATACGAGAGTATATTCAAGAGGTGGGACACATGAATGAGTTTAAGTCCTTAATACACCTAATTCATATCCTGAATCAGTTGAAATTTGTGTGAAAATTTAAGTGGATCAGTATATTGGCAATCTAAGTGAATTGTTTAATTCTTAATGTGTAACTAAGCTCAACGGTACTTGTGACTTATCAAAAACTAATATGATCCTCTTACACAAACTCACATAACTATTGTCTGTATATATTTCTTTACTGCAGTTCATTTCAGCAAAAATCCAAAAAGATTTTAGTGTGTTTTAGCATAAATTTTGAAAATTCAAAAAGATTTTTGTTCGTCTTATTTTCGACAACTGATGTTGAAAAGCTGACTTTCAAAATTCCAAGTGCTAAACATGATGGACAAAAGGGTTGGGAGAGTTTGTTTGAAATGAGAAATGTTTTTGAAATAATTTGAGATAAAAATTTGAGTGGTATAAATATAAGTGATTCATCAGAGATTTTCAATGTCATATTTGTATAATATCTGCAAGTGGTTCTAAATTTGTTAAATCTATAAAAATTGAGAAATTTACTTTTGGGTAGAGTATGTGCAGATTAGAGCCAAGGTCGATCCAAAGACTGTAGATAGCGAATTCCAGACTGCGATCCCAGCTTATCGAAAGGGGGAGTCTGAAGACATAGAGCCAGATTCAGATTCTGAAAGAAGTAAGAGAAAGGATAAAGCCAGGTTGCGGTCTTAGAAGAAAAAGAAGACGCGAAGAAGAGAATGATTGATAAGGATGCTTACAATGTCAGATACTTTGGTGAGAGCAAGAAGACTGATCAAGACTGAAGACTCATCATACTAAAGACTAGTACCGAAGACTCGTCAACATCCAAGGGGGAGTTTGTTGGTGCATATGTCTGTTGACTTCGTCTTGTATCGAGTCATGTACTAGAATTGATAGTCCTAGACGTATATAACGAAAGAAACAGGAAACGGAGCTGAACTGGCCAGTCCATGTGGAGTGGCATGTGTCCAGTTCATGTGAAGTGGCTTGTCAGTCCATGTGGAGTGGCATGAGTCCAGTCCATGTGAAGTGGAGTGTCCAGTCCATGTGGAGTGGAGCTCCCTATAAATAGGTCATGTTGTCATTTCATTTGCAACTTTCTCCATTCCAGCAGCGAAGTTCTGCTGAAGTGTCTACAGGTCTGTAAACTTGTCAAATCAATAAACAAGACGGTTAAACTACTTTCTAGTGCAAATCAAGCTGAACCGACACCAAAACGTTTGATTCCGCCTCTCGTTTTGGTCAAAAACTCTTCTGATCGACTCATTTAGGTCATTTCTCGATCCTACAGCCTTTTTGGTGCCCCTTTATCCTCTGACGTGATTGCCTTTTGCTGCTTCATCAATCCCGTGATAATTCGGCAATACGGGATAATATCTCTCCCCAACTTGTTTCGGCAAATCCAGAGGTGGTTCATGATTAAATATCGGATTGGAAAACGCGGAGACCCATTGAGTAACGAATAGAGGACGGGTACTTCCGGGTACCTCACTTGCTCCTTATCTCTTCTTCGCGGAAGGACATTTAAAATGCAAATCGCTAGCAACAACTTTGCTTCTATCTTCAAATTCCTCCGGTACAAAATTCCACTATACGTACCGGGCAAAAACAGCGTCGCTAGCATATCATTCCACCGAGGATGCTTCTCCGGTTTGAAAAACAGATCATCAAGGCTAGGGAACATATAATCACGAGCCGGTAAATTGTCATATTTCCCCAATTTCTTTAGTGTGTCAAACGACATCTCTACCGGAATCCCATTCACCTCACCCGTTAACTTCATTTGCGACGGCCTATCGTATGTGTTGCACTTGAGGGTT